>JAOBYK010503233.1:0-13103 GCA_025434845.1 Phenganax subtilis
TGCTGACTCAGCGAAAATTCGTAATAGTAACTTATACTAAATGGCAAGCTTAGCCACCGCGCCTTCAAAAAAAAAAAGAAAAAAAGTTAACTACTTTTATACATATGAGAAACGAATATGGTTTAATTAAAACAAGCGATATGGAAATGCAAATGAAGATCAAAACCGTTACTGTTGCAGACGCTACTGCATATCCTGCTAATGGTACGATTTTTGGATTTCGACCATTTCCAGCGCGAACCATGTTTGGTGTTAAAAATATTACAGTGAACGGTAAACTCATCACCCTTACCACGAATTTAGAACATCTAATTTCTTACGTTAGACATTTAATTACTGAAACACCTAACATGTATGAACCCCTACAAGCTTTAACGGGTGGTTATCATGATAAACCTGGCGGTAATAAGAGTAGTGATAGTCTAGTAGCTGTTGATGACACTGGGGCTGGTTTTGTTAATACTGGTGCAAGAAAAAGATTACTTTTGACAGATAGGGGTGCAACATTTAATCGTTACGATATATTTGATGCAAATTGTTTTAATGAAAATGGTGGTGATCGTTATCTCCCTTCAGATTATGAATTAAAAATTCAACTTTTACACGTACAGCTAAAAACAAATATACGTTTGGCGGTACTGCTGAAGTTCTTGCTGCTAATGATGTCTCTAGCAGTGGTTTACAGCTTGTAGGTTTAATGTATAAACCAAATCAACAGTTAACAACAGCAATAAACGATATGATGGTGAAAGAAGATAAAGAAACTAATTATTTCTCGTATCAATACCATATTGTAACACATGCTTTAGCAGGCGTAACCCAGTTCATTAGATTTGATAATTTATCTACTGGTACAAAACCATCCAGATTAATCGTCGGCATACAGTCACAAACACGATTTAATGGTAACAACAGTCTCAATCCGTTCAGATTTGAATTAAATGATTTTACAAGGTTTGAAGTTAAAGTAAATGAAGGTACGATCCACCCAATTTATCATAATCGACAGGAAGCTTACCTTGGTTTCATTAAATGTTTAAATCGGTTATACTGTGAAAAACCATTTACATACGAAAATTACCTAACTGACTATGGCTTAGTTATGGCTGATTTAAATGCAAATAAAGACTCATACATTCAAGTTTTACAAACTACTGCATCGGGAAATGTTTCACTAGAATGGGACTTAAGCGATGCTTTAGCTGTAGCATCACAACTTATTGTTATCGGAGAATATAAAAATGAGGTGAAAATAGGATATAACTCACCGCCTAGAATTTTGTTTACAGTATGAGAAAAAATTGTGTTTGCATAATGAGCATGAGAGGGTAAATGTGATAGGAGAAAACCATATAATACCATAAGTGCTATAAAGCGCAATAATGTAGTCATAAATTATCATAACGGTATAACAAGACCGACAATACGTATCAACCCTGTAATTGCACGTAATGCATGAAATAGAAGAACAACAGAATGAGGGAAAAATCAAGGCGATAATCAAAATGATAATACAAATAATCACTCTGGAATTCCACAAACTAATGATGAATTTATTAACGAAATTTGTGAAGAACAAGAACCAAAATCGATAAATGAAGTTGATGCAATAGTGGAAGATGATGATAATTATGATCCTGATGATGACTATTATGAATTTAGTGCGGATGAGTACAATTGTCATGAGGAACCTGAGGATGAAGAGGAGAATGAAGATCCTATAATACATATTTTAAAACAATTATTGGAATATAATAAAATAAAAGAAAGAGAAAAACAAAAGAAAAAAAAATCAGTTTGTACCGTCTTTAAAAATATAGCTCTCGTATAATTTAGCAAATAGAAGGAAACGTTATAATAAAGATATTGAGAAAAAATTAATGAAATTAAGTAAGTTGATTTTTGAGAAACGTATATTGGTTGATTTGCAACCGATGACTAGAAAACTTTTAAAAGATTTGCTAAATAATAAAATCGACAGACAGGATAGAAAGATGGTATTTGTAGAAGATTATTGTTTGCACACCATCTATAGAAAAGCATTAAAACGATTTCAGGAAGCAATCGAAAATGACAAACGTGGAAAAACTTCAACTGGTTAACGCAAGCAAATTAGAATCTTTAATTAATTTATTAAGTAAAAAAGAAAATGAAAATGAAATATTGAATAAAGTGTCGAAACCTCGTGAAACTATTGATTTTTTAGAAAGTTACGATCATGTGAATAATGCAAAAATATCGTTTGAATTACTGGGTAGCGAAGGCGTTAATTATTTAAAAAAAAAGACGAATATTTAGCTAGTAAAGATAAAGAAAAGGAATTTGTGATATGACGTGGTACTGTGGGTAAAACTGAAAAAAAAACTTAAAAGGTGGTTTAAGGAAAAAATTAATGTTGATGATAGAGGTGTGACGGTGAACGGTAAATATTTTAGAATATCTGCTGAGGATATTATTGAAGATCTATCGCGTACAAAAAAAGAAAAATATATAGATGAGACGGATATGAATTCGTTGTTACGCGAATTAAAATCACTTAATTTTCCAGTTTCGTACATAAAAGACCCTATTGTTAGAAGTAAATTTAAAAAAACAATTCCAACTCCGAATAGAAAATATTTTCGTGAAAGACGTGCAAAAACAACAACAACAACAACAACACCATTAACTATGTCCAGTCCGAGCACATCGCAATTGGTCACCGGTAAAAGAATCACCCCTATGTTAGATAGACTTAGACAACATAGTAGATATATGCAATATCAATTAGATAAATAAAAATGAATTTTTCATGTTTTATAAATCGGTTTGTAAATACGGACGAATTAGATGATATAATGAATAATCACCCTGTTTTGAAACAATATTATTTGGGTACATATCCTGCAGATATTCAACCTCTTAACATGCGTAATTGTTGTTGTTGGATATGGAATACGGATGAGAGCGATAAGGAAGGTCAACACTGGGTTGCTTTTTGGAAAAAAAATAATCGTGTAATATATTTTGATAGTTATGCAAACCCGGTTTTTTTCTATAAATGCAACTATTGGCGAGATTATGTGCAAAACATTCTAGAATGTAAAGTAGAAAATTTTACACATGTACAACGTCAATCAATGATATCGAAAACATGCGGTATTTGGTGTATCCTATTTCTATATGATATGTGTAATAAAATCGATTATTTACGTATTAGTAAACGTACTAAAAACGTGCATGCTCTATTTCAAAACGAACAGTATTTACTAAATATTATAAAAAAGTTATATGGTGAGATCATCGAAAGTATATATAGAGAAAAATACATGCAAACAATATGAATCAAATTTGTTGTAACTATATTAATATGTTAAGAAATAAATAATTTATTTACAAATTGTTACTTTCTACATCCTATATAATTGTATTATCTTCAGAAAAAACTCCTGTACGAATTTGCGCATTCGAATACCCTTTTGGGTTAGCGTCGAATACGACATAACCGTGTCTGTTTTGAGCGATATCCTTTCGAATGTAAGCCATAGCGTCAACAGGAATTGTTTGATTTTGCGTAATGGTTTGTAAATTTCGAAGATCCATGAAGTTGTTGAAAAAAAAACACCATAGTGCAAATTGATGTGTGCATTTCTCAAATTACCATTACCATACTGCATATTTTGACTGACAAATATTACTGATAAATTATTATGATGAGCATCTCTGCTCGCTGACTGGGCCCGCATATCATCACCATAAACGGGTGTTCAAATTTTATCGTACATTCTTTGATTCCTTTCACCTATACGCGTGTGAAAAACAAAAATTAATTTTTATACCCATAAGGAACCGTAGAAAAATCTGGTTTCACAACACGTTTATCGAACGTAAATTTAAACAATTTCGTTTTGTCATTTACACGAATATTTTTCTCATTTGTTCGACAAATTTTATTTTTATAAGTCACTTCGATAACACGACTGTGATCTTCCAAACAACTCTTCATTGATTCAAATGTGAGTTTTTGTTTCGCTTCACCTTTCAAAGAAAAACCTTTACAATGTACGATCTCGTTGCAATCTACCACATTTCCGTATTGATAATCATTCGTAACATAAACGTAAGATTTAGGACCGGTTGTACAAAAATTTTCAATCCATTTTTTGCGGCAATTTGCTTTTGCTTTAGAATTTAATTCATTGATAAATTGCCTAAATACTCACCTGTTTTCACTTTTTCATCATTCTCATTTTCACGAACATAAATGACAGAGTCCGTATCACAATATAACACTCGTTCTCTTAGACGATTTAACACTGAACAATTCTGGACACGCATAAGCTGTGACAAACGATGCGATGACGAAATTACGATTTTTTAACGAAACTAATGTCGTAGAATTGTGTGTGGTTCTTATTACATTTTCGCTTAAAAATTCCAAAGAAGTTATATTCACAGTGCGATCATTCGCTAACATTTGCAAATCATAAAGACTATCGATAAAAGAAACGGTTGTATTAGTTTCATTTTGTGCAAATTTTCCCCACAACGAATTTAACAAAGCTTTCATAACCATATGTTTTCTGGGATTATGCTCGATTTTTTCACGATCTAATAAGACACCTTTGTGTTCATGATAAGCATCGATGTATTCTTTCATTTTTTCTTCATCAATCTCACCGGTTTCCGTATGACAAGATTCGGGCGCTCCAGAACTTTCTTGTTTAATTTTCATAAACGTGTCGACATATTGCAAAATAATCTTATCTTTCAAAGGGTAGTGGTAAGTTTCATGAATTTTATAAAGCTCATATCCATGCTCCAAAGCTTTTTGCACTTCCACACTTGTCCATGTGCCGTGAATCATGCGTTCATTATTATCGTGTTCACATTTGTCAAAGCTTTTACTGTTAGCACATGAACGGCAAAGCGTTAAAATTAATTTACCATCTATACGTGAAGGTAAAACGGGAAAAAAGAAGTTTTGCAGTGGTAACAATTCACATTTAATTAAACCGAAAACATTAGAAATATCAATAGCATCGCACTCATTACCCACATAAATTTTAGGATGCATAACAGGATAAGAATTTTTCTTTTGCACAGCTGGGTATAATGACGTAAAATCAACATAATGTGCTTTATCATTTTGACTTTTAGCTTCCCAATATAGACATGCAGCTGAAGTCCTACCGCCAAAAAGTGCATTGTGCGGTTCTAATGGTAATTTTTCAAACAAAACCTCTTTTTTCTCGTTTAATTCCTTCATGCTTAACTCACATTGTTTTGAGCAATCACATTCCCACATAATTACCGTTTCATAACCACACGTTTTTAATTCGTTAATAAAGCGCATACTTCTCTCCCGTAAATTATAATAGGTCTCGTTTAGTACAGAATTGAATGCATGTTCGTCACAACATTGATTGCATCTGTGAAAAAAACATTCGAAAAATTGATAAACAGTATTATGTCTCTCACAAAACCCATCAACATAACGTCCTAATATTTTGCGTTCACCGTTTTTGGACAAACGACTTTCTAACTCAAAAGATTGCGATGCTAAATCATTTGCGATTTCTTGAAGCCAACACAATGCGATCGCACTTTGATTTACATTACCCCTGTAACCTGTTGGTGGTAATTGGACAATTGTTAATGGTTTTAAAAAATTAAGACGATAGATTTTCAATGGTAACGATGCTATAGTTTTGCAAGATTTATTAAAAAATGGTTTCACAAACGTAATCTCATGTATAAGTCTAGAAAAAATCAAACAACCACGATGTAAAATATCCACATTCATACGACAATAATAATATGTAGCGTCGCGGAACACATATTGTTTACGTCATTGCTCATCGTACCAAAGATTAAATTTTTCTAATTCCTTCTGATCATCGGGTAAATCAAAATAGTCCTTTGATATCATATCACCCACATAGTTTAAGTCCGTAAAAAGATAAGGATGATAGCCTTTGCACAAATTTGGCATGCCTAATGCTTTCAGGAACTGAGATAATCGCATAGCTAAAAACAAATAACTGTGTAGTAAGACAACATTTATTTCGGTAATTGTCATCGTGAGGATACTGTTACCTCTCATTATCGTTTCAGGAATTATACTTTTCTCAGTTAATAAAAAATGTGTTTAAAAAATCGTGTCAAAACGACCACCGTTGTGCGCAATCCAAACAGAATTACAATGCTTTTGCATTGCATCGAAAAGTTGCGACACAACACTCAAATTATCTCTTTCCTCAAATACATATTGAGGATAGCCACAACACATTACAGGGTCAATGGAAATGTCACACGAATGCATATCGCTGTGAGGTAAAAACGAATTGAAAGTTTTAACAAAATCCTCTCTTTCTCGCAAACAGTGCAAACTTTCTGCACTACACAATAGAATGGTATAACGTAACCGCTCGAATCTGTTCGCGTCTCAAAATAAAAAAAAATAACACTGTGTGCGCGGATTGAATGAGCGCTTGCTGGTTCTTTTTAATCGGTTTTATGAGACATTGATGACGTTTATCGTCATATTTTTTACAGTGATAACAGTACACTTTGTCGCAATTGTGAATCACATGTCGGTCTTTTTTAGTAAAAAAAAATCTAGGTACAATTTTATAACACGTTTTACAAAAAAAATTTTTTGACACGGTGTTATATTCAATAATTCAGAGTTTCTCGAACGAAAAATTTTTTGAAATAAATGATTTTCAAAACATTTACGATTTCTGAACAATACATTGCACAAAGTACATGTGACTTTAACATCATTATCGTCATTGCATTGTTTCACGTTAGAATAACATTTTGAACATGATGAATTTAGCATGCATACGTGTGAAAGAGCAAATTCGTGTTTTCGATAATACTTCATGCATTTGAAACAGAAATGCGACAGATTGAACTCACTAAAAGATTTCAGCGAAATAATGCAATCGTAATGATTGTCGTTCAACCATAAGAAAATAACATCGTTCATTAAACGCGTTAATTCACCATTTTCATCTACTCTAGAATCGTAGACAATCGTGTCGAAATATTCTTTAGAAAAAACAACAAGATCAATTCCCAACGGTTTCAGATATTTTTCATAGACAACACACATTTGTGATACACATACGGGCCCCTCATTCAATCCGGTTTCAGTATAATACGCGCAAACGTCATCATCAGAGAAAAATTGTTTTAAACTAGCATTCAAACTCAAATGCAACCTATTTGATTTCCCATCTTTAAGAACGAAACTTTTCCCGACAAGAATAGCTAAGGGTAGACAACAACCCCGAATTGAAAAACCAGAATTTTAACTTGAAAAACACCTTTACACACATTGCGTTTGTATCGCTGAATAGGTTGATTGATTTTTACAAAGCCAGATCTACTAGTATTATTATTAGTTAAAAACCTATAATGTTTATCTCATCTTTTTTTCCGTCTATTTGCGTTTTGCACAGCAAATTTCTTTGGAACAGTGAACAATGATACTGCACTAGACCAATTTTTATTTAGAATTGCCTCTTCACTACTATTGCAATGTTTAGAAAATTGATTCATGAGATACTTTTCAGTTAATTCTCTAATGCATATTAAACCCGTCGAGAATGGTCTAATCAGCGCATGAGAAAAAAACAAAAATCCATAGTCCTTGTCAGAATCACACATAAGACATAAAATGTTGATAAAATAGGGAAATACTGCATGCAATTCTCTTAACACATCTAAAGGATCATCCATTTCACTGTTACGTATTGTCATTGAATAGGTTACGTGTCGTCTATCGAGATGCGCACGTTCATGCACAAAATATATATCAAATTTTGTGTCGGAAATCTCAACACGTGCAGATTGAAGACCCTCTTCTGTAATATTTCTATAGATACTAACTAGCTCTTGAAGTTCTTCATCCGTAAAACGAGTCCCTTCAACCATATCGATAAACAACAACAATCTTTTTTTTTCTTTGGTAATTCTTTCTCATTGTGAGTTCCGTCTTTATTATCTACGACGTCAATGTTAATGTGGTCTGTGTTTTCAACACGTATAAAGTTACACGAAAACGAGACCAATGGCGATTCAGGGTCTGTACATAATTTTGCGCCCATTTTATACGCTCACAAGCGCGTTAATTATTTATTTGAATTCTGGTGAAACACTGATTTATATCGATGTAATATTTAAAATGTAAAATGGTGAAATTGATACTGTTACATATGAAGATAACGATAAACAAATTTTATTCGCCGAAGAGATATTTAAGGAATGTATGCTGGATTTTATCAACAATGAAAATTATATTAGGAAATTTTCACTGCTTGAATTAGAGCACAGACTTGAACTACTTAAAAGAAAAATAACAGGGCTACCCTCAGATATAATAATTAAAATTGAAGGTATTATAAAATTGATCAGAAAACATGAAAAAGAATATCAAGGAGTTAAAGTGGTGTGGTGATGGCTCGAACAAAAATAGTAAAGAAAAATATGCGACGACCTAAAAAATATTCGTACCGTACGGTGCAGGATATTTGGCAAAATTCAATAAATAAAACTACAAACTGAATTTTTTCTACTTATTTAATAATATTTTCAGTACAATACATATTTTAGCTTAGCTGATTCGTCCTCGCTATTTACAAGCAATTTTATGCAAACCAAACTTATTCTACACCATGCCAAACAACAACCACGGATTTCAACCGCCTTTTTTTTTGCTTCTTTTAACGATTCTACTTTTTTGACGTGTTTTCTTTGTCTTTTTTTTCCCAGTGGATGAAATAATCAATCTCCGCTTTTGTAGCTCGAACAATCCATCACGCCTTCTTATTTTTCGCCATATTCTTATTTCATTCAATAATTAATATCCGAATTCGTCCTTGCTATTGCATAAACAAAAAAGGTAGAATTCCTCCTTTTTGTCATCTTTTTATTCTTCTTACTTTTCCATGTTGTCTTCGTCCACGAAATATGACACCTGCACCTCTTTGTCTACCCCCAAACATGTTACCTAACATGGGTAATGCCAATCCCGCACCCAATGCCAACGGTAATAGTGGAAAAACACCACCTTTTTATTTTTTCTCATAGTGAACTTTTTACTGCGTAAATGAAAATATGTCTGCGCGTATATGTATATAAATACATATGTACGTGCAGAGTTTATTTATTTATTTTTATAAAAAAACATGGCCAAACAAAAAGGCGGTCGCTATATAGGGCGTAGACAACGTGGAAAAAAACGAATTCAAAAAGGTGGTCGTAGTTTTACTAAAGCAGTTAATAATTTATGCGTGGCAACACAGGAAGCACTGTCAGATAAATTTACGAAATGGGGTAAAAAATTGAAAGTGAAAAAAACGCAAAAAGGTGGAACAACCATTGCCAGGATATAGGAATAGAAATTACACATTAATACACCCACGTTTTTACACACGATATTCAGAAAATTCAACATTTAATATGTAATTTGCTTCTATGATTTATAAATTTATCTTTATAAACTAAATCGATAAAATATTCAAAATGAGCGTCTAATGTTTTCAAATCATGTTTTGCTTTATAGAATAAACTCTTTTGCTTACGTTTACATGATTCATAAAGGCTATCGTAATGTTTTATTCTACTGTAAAAATTGTAAAATCCTCCAAAATCAAAACTTCCATGTTGCACATTTTCAATTTCCTTGAGCACATTATAAGCTTCTTTCACACTCCGCATATAATAATGAGCTAATTCAAGTGGTTTGTTTACAGGTAAGAAAACTATTGAACGAATTCCACAAAATTTCGCAAACAAACTTGTGATGGAGTTTACTGTTCTTCGCTTTTTGAATTGAATAACACCAAACAACATTTTTCGCTCAGGATGCAACCACGTTTCAAAATTCAATCGACAATATTTCACGTGACGAAATTTGACTGGTGGATGTTCACAATCTGTTTTCCACGCATAACGTAAATCTTGTTTGTTAAAATTGCACCATTTTGAATTTAACAAACTCCAATTGAAATCGAGAATATATTTGAAATGTTCAACTTGTTCACCACAGAGTGTGAAAAAAAATGTTTTAAAACTCACCTTGTGTCACGCAACAAAAGCTACTAAAGATATAAAATTTTATTCACATGTTTTATACTCTTACATCTTTCTTCTACTTTATAACACAAATGCTTATCATTGCTATCATAGAATATTTGTAAATGATCTAAACCATAATAGATTCTCTTCTCATAATATTGTTCGTGAATATCAGGTAGTACCCATCTATCAAAAAAACGAAATGAGATACTTTCTACACGTTTTACATCGTAATATATGATATACTAAAACTAAATCGTCATACATTAAAATATTAAACAAATGTCTGTTTTCTGCTCTATCTTCACTAAACAACAATTTAAATCCTGACCAATTTTCTAAACATCGAAAAAAAGAAGGGAAAGTGTATTTTGTGTTTGACATTACCAGCATGAAACATTCGTTCATTTAAATCAAACATATCCCTAACTATCACACCGTTAGTCTTATCACAAATACTATATACATTTTCTTGATGAATTTTAGAATGACAACAAAAACAGTTCTCACCCCAAATATAAAAACGCCCATTATTTATAAAAAACTTATATATCCAGTCTAATGGAATAATGTAACTGTAGAATCCATATCTTACTAACGCATGTATTTTATCATGGTCGGCGAATGTTAATATTTCGTTCATAGTTTCATCATCAGCATTAACAGCTCACCATCATCACTATCTCTGACCAATTCAACATATTCAGCCAAAAAATCTTCGTTGTCTTTTTCGCATACATATTTATCCACCTCTATAACATTGCGTCGTAATGAAGGTTTTATTCTCACTGGGAGTTTTCCCTCATAATGCCAAATAATAGGGATATTTTGTATAAGGAAATACGTAAACAGTTTGAAATACACCACGTGATATTTGGATAGTATAAATCTAAAATGCAAAGGGAAATTTCAGGCTTTTTGCGCTCTTTACCACCGAAAAGCCAGACAAGTTTTTGGTAAGTTTCTGGAGCTAACCCCATCATCGCAGCCGACCACATTTGGCAGATGAACTGCAAGTGTCTAACGCAGTTCATGTACCAGCTTTGGTTGCTGAAAACAATCCGAATATAAATGTGAATCCACAAAACGTTAAAGTCGATCAACTGCCTCTTCAAGACACACCTTAGGTTTGTTTTTGTGTATATTTTATACTATGAGTATGCCGTGTTCTTTTCGGACAGTAATTTGGATTAAGTTGTGTGTTTTCGTGGTTTTACTTCAGGTAGTTGGTTGGGCATGCCCAAAACAATTTCTTTCTTGTTTAGCAATATTCTATATTCTTTTGACATTCAGCCTTGTGCATCCATGCATGCTTTTCATTAACTTATATTTGCTTTGTTTTCTGTCACCGTGATACATAACTTGTTTTTCGGACTTTCTTACGCCTTGCATGGGCCCTGTTTAAAATCTTCTGCTCCGTTTTATTTCTTTTCATCGGTTTATTTTACTCATTTGCTTGTTCTCAAGCCTCGCCTTCTTGTTGGGTGATTTCGGGGTAAAATACTCTTTAAAATATGCAACTTTTATCTACTCAGGAATTTTATTTCGTCTCCCTTTTGTGCGGTCTGGCAAGGTGGGCATTCTTAGCAAGCCTTACACATGTCAATGACGTGTTCTCATTTTTCAGATGCGTACGGGTGACATATATTTTCCCCGAGTTTCGCTAAATTTCATTCCAGCCACTTTTAAAAAAGCGCTTTTCACTTTTGAATGGTTTCATGGGGTATTTCACCCGCTCGCATCCGCTAGCCAGTGATGAGGCGCTTTGCAACTTAGTGTTCATTCACTCTTTTTTCATTTGCTTTCGGTGTAGCATCTCGTTCATGTAATATCATGCTTTAGGTGCTGCGTTACTTTTGGGTGAAGTAATATTATTTGCTTTACGTAACCGATTATTTATCAGTGCATTTGGTCATATTGCCTCGTTCATGTCACAATGCTTTTGGTGAAGATGTTTGCCTTTGGTAAAGCAGTATTTGATTTTGTTTTAGGCAATTGTTTATTTAATGCGTGCATGGGCCCTGTTTTCAATTTTCTGCTACATTGTATTTCGTATCATCGGTTTATTTTACTCATTCGCTTGTTCTCAAGCGCCGCCTTCTTGTAAGGCGATTTCAGGGTAAAATACTCCTTAAGACGCTAGTTTTTCTTTGCATTTCTAGTTATCAAATATGCAAGTTTTGTCTTCTGAGGAATTTATCTTGTGTCCCATTTGTGCGGTCTGGCGAGGTAGGCATTCTTAGCAAGCCTTACACATGTCAACGACATGTTCTCGTTTTCAAATGCGTATGGGCGATGTATATTCTCCCTGAGTTTCACTAAATTTCAGTCTGGCTATTTTTGTAAAAGAATTTGTCATTTTTGAATGGTTTCATGCATCGGGTTATTTCGCCCACTCTTGTTTACTAGCTTTTAAACAAATTAATGTTTATTTAATCTTTATTCATTTGCGTTCAGTGAAGCATCCCGTTTTGAGAAATATCATGCTTTAGGTGGAGCAGTTGTTTTCGGGTGAGGCAATAGTTGTTTTTGCTTTGAGTAAGCGATTACTTAACAATGCGTTGGATCATATTCTCTTATTGGCGTGATACGGTGCTTTTGGTGAAGCAGTATTAAAATTTGCTTTAAGTGAAGCGATTGCTTATTGTTGCATTTGTCGCAGTATACCTTATTCGTATAGTGCAATGCTTTAGGGGAAGCAGTCGCTTTTGGTGAAGCAGTAATTTGCTTTGGGTGAAGCAATTGTTTATTCATGAAGTTTTCTGCCATACCTTTGTTCGTATAAGACAATGCTCTTGTTGAAGCAGCATTTTGCTTTGGGTGAAGCAATCGTTTATTAATTAATTTATCACCGTACCTTGTTCGCATAATACAATGCTTTTGGTGAAGCAGAATTTTTGAATTTGCTTTGGGTGAAGCAATTGTTTATTCACGAATTTATCTCTGTACCTTGTCCGCATAATACAATGCTTTTGGTGAAGCAGCATTTGAAATTGCTTTAGGTGAAGCAATTGCTTATTTTGCATTTCTCG
>JAOBYK010503344.1:0-13101 GCA_025434845.1 Phenganax subtilis
AAATATACAAAATTTGCCAACTTTGCACGGCAGTATTTTCCTTATTTTACAACATCTCGCTTCCAAACTTTGCAGTTCTACTAAATTCAGGATGCTCTTTCAGGCTGTGGTAAAAGATTTTTGTAGTTCAAAATTTTTTGAAATTTTGTCTATATAAGGTTAAAGGTCCATTGGCCACATTGAACATTATTAATAATCTATTATATTCTAACAATTTTATTCATCTGGGACCAGTTGTACAAAGCCCGTTTAGCTTAAATGGTGGATAAGCCAGAATTTAAAAACACTTTCTCATATATTTTATATCTTTCAAATGTAACCTTACGCATTAAACCAATAGTTAGATACATAAATATTGTTATCAAAATAAAAAAATTCAGTTCGGTTGCACAAGGAATGTAAAAATATGATTTATATTTTTACCTTATCCACCGTTTAAGCTAAATGGGCTTCGTACAACCGGCCCCTACATTACATTCTTGCCAGGTAATAAAACTATCTTGTAAGCTTTCTCATATAAAGCATACCTTCTTCAAATTCAGTAGGTCCTTTCTGTCTCAAAGACTGTCGTTTAAAAGGTGAAGGTCCATGCGATTCAATCTGAGATTTTCTTTTAGCCAAAGCTGCTTGCACTTCTTGTACACGCAACACTAAAATTACAGATAGATTCACCCCAATAACAAATACTCTCCCCACGGAAGAAGTATTTTCAAAACCTGGTATATTTTGATGTTATTACAAACCTGGTAAAGGGTGGTAGGGAGAGTCTGTCCCAGGACTAAAATTACTCCTTTCTGATGTTCCTGTTTAAACAATATACTTGTCAGGACAAGTTTTTTTACCAATTAACTACTTAAAACAATCTGCCAATTTCTTGTTTCTCTTGTCAAACCATTAATTGTCAATGAGCTTCATTTTTCAACCCTGCCTAAATCCACATTATTTTGTTCAACAGCACATGACTTTCCTCAAATGTTTTCCACACATGATGGGTTCACCCTGATTAACCCATTGACTGGAAATATTCCTCAAAGAGCCAAGTTTATATGTATACAAAACATCCGATGACTTTACTATTAAAAAATGATCTAGTCTAATAACCTTGTGGGCTTTGCTGTTGTAGTCTAGCTAAAATCCTTGCTTTCTTTTTCTCATAACCTTTTTGAGTGATGTCACCTAAAAAATACACATTTTGAATTAATTATAAAAACATTAAACAAATCCTGTCTTGTCACCTTTACACCCCAGGGAACAAATCCCTCTGCTGAGTATTATAATAACAATACATATCTCATGCTATGGAATGTTACCCTAAAGAATCTATAAATTTAATACTTTTGCATAATAAATACAAAGCATTGTCTATATTTCCATAATAATTTATTCATTCGTACAAGAGCACTTCAAAAACAATCAATATTGCATTAGTTGACTATGTCTCTTCCTTGACATCAAACTAAAAAAAAAATATTGCCATAAAAAGGCCTAAATATTAAAATGAAAGCTTAAGTCAAGCAAAATATATATATTGGATCACGCAAAAACACTGCATATCATAAGATATTCATCTTGCCAGAATTATCTTAAAATATATACAAGAACACGTTCTTTGAGTGGTGAAATTCGGACACAGATGATTGAATTTCGGTATCCTAGCACTAAAAACACTTTAAAACGAAAAAAAATGACATTTAACGCAATTCGTCTTTGCTGTAATATCAATACTCCCTAAGAATGCAGATAAATAGCTTTCCTTTTTAGAGTTTTTCTTGACAGAATTTTGCAAATTTATCAATGTTGAATCAAGATTTTAATAATCGAAGTTTATATTAATATAATACTCTTATAAGTACTCCAAGAGCTTAGCATTTTATGCCATCTAAACACGGCGCAAGACTACTAGAAGAGAATAACGGAAGGACGAAAAACACAGACTTTCTAGCGACATTATTTCAATGCTCAATGTTGCTTTATTTACAAATTGACCGACCTTCTTGGAGCTCCAAATCAAGCGCTTTCAACTCATCTTCCAGTCCAGCAGGATAAGATGAATAGCTTCTTTCATCCATGGTCGAAATGAAAAGCAGAGAACGCCTAAATCTTCAAGAAATACCAAAGAATAGTTGCAATATCGTCTCGGCCATTCTTCGTATTGTTCATTCTCGAACAAAATATTTACCACATGAGCCTTGAACTCACAGAAATATTTGGCCCAGCGGAAACAACGGTACGTCATTTCTTACAAACTTTATGTTTAAAAATTAGAGGCTGTCGAAATAACTTCAACAGTTTAACTTGGAAAATCAATAATTCATTTACACTAATTCGTGTGGTTAAAAAAAAAAATGCCTTGAAGAATCTCATAAATTCAACAATTCTAATTCAGGTACTCCCTGAATACACAATGCCCTCTTTGTATAATTATATCATACATATATGTACAATCACACCTCTTGTGTACAAATACCTTTCTACAATGGAAACTTCTCTAATTCAAACATTTCTCTTGTATGGAAATGCACTTCCATCCTTTGGATGTTAGGATTAGAGAAGTTTGTCTGTAATTGAGAATACAAAGTATTGTTATTTAAATTGTTTTTGGATAAAGAATTAGTCACTGTACATACATAATTACTACACACTACTTCATAGACTGTTACAACCGTGTAACAGACAATTCAGTACCAGGTCTTTAGCTTCCTCAGCACAACCCCAAAACAGACTCAAGCCAGCACCCCCGTGACCATAATTATGAACAACCTGTAAACAGTCAATAAGATGTGGGCCATGTTTAGAAATATACATGCCATTGATTAAAACCTGCTTATATATAGTACCTGTAATTTTGACTTCAAGCCACACTCTGTCTTCACATCGACAAGTTCTTTCTCCAACCGAACAGCATCTCTTACTGGCCTCAAACCAACCCACTGATTAATGACAGAAGCATTCTATATAATTGAATAAAGCCCAATGGTGATTTGAATCATAAGTTGGAATATGTAGATAAATATTAGGCAGCATACTTTAATTGAAGGTTCAAATTCAGCAACTTTGTCCAGAATAGCTTGTGTTTCTTTTTGGTCAACATCTGTGCTCCAATTTCCTCTCTGAGCTGTACCACCAATAACAACATCTTTAAATCTAATTTAGTCAATACAACAACAAGTTAGATGTTACCTCAGTAAGACAACTCGTAATAGAGAATGCTCAAAACTGGATTATAACTGGGGCTCAAAAGGACAGGCAGTTTTTAATGTACCAGTAGTTGCCTAGTTCTGCTATAATGCTATCAGTCACCAGAGTTCATACCTGGGGAAGATATATGTAAATTTTCCTTGTGCCAACTCCTTTTTCCGTTTAACATAATAGAAATGATTGATCCACGGAGCATGCATCTGAATAGATATACCACAGTTTATTACATTTGAGGGACATTGTAATAGTCATTGCTCATCTAACCCTCAAAATATGTCCTCGTCCTGGTTCAATTTTGTCATCTTGGCACAATTCACAGGAACCTAGACCAGAGCAGTTCACAACAACATCAAATTTTCCTGCAAACTATAAAACAATAAACCATGCTAGGAAAATCTCTTCAGACTACAGTGCTGCAACTCTAAATTGCCCTTTCTCATAACAACCTCATCAAATGACATCACTTTTCGTTGAATAACTTTGCCACCCTTTTCTTGAAATCTAAATATACAAACAAATAAAATGAGTTTCATAAAAGAATTAGAATTTGGTTAGATAAACAATCAATTTTGTTCCATTGTAGTTGAAATTATATCAAAAATAATTAGAATTTGCTACAATTAAAATTACTTTAGCCAAGCAATTGGAATTAAAGTATTAAGCTAAATTTACTAGCAATCAGAGATAGCATAAATAAGAAATTAGAGTTAATTCACAATTAGAATTAATACTTATTTAGCTAGGATCAACATACTGTTTCAACTTCATTTGCAGGAAAGGAGTCCCAGGAAACACAAATGATTTCATAGTAAAACCATCACTGAATAATAAAAGAAAATTTACTAACTCTTACTCAAAAAAAGAAGCAAGTATTATCATATGCAAATTTGTGATTCTTACATTAGGTCTGGAGCTAGGTTTAATTTTCTTAATTTTTCTTCTGACAATCTTTCATAATACAAACAAATGTCTTTTAATGGAGGCTCCTACAAAGATTCAAGAAAATTTAAAAAAAACCACCATGGATTGAGGCATAATATGATCATATACCTGAGGCATCATTTTATCATAAAGCATGTATCCTGTGATGGTAACAATCTCATATTTAAATGCTTCACCCGCATCAACAATTGACTTTATATATTTAAATGTCGCTTCCCCCCATTGCCTAGATAATCAAAGATGCACAAAGATTTAAGATGACCCTAGCTATCAACTGCGATGGCACCAACATTGTAACACACCCAACACAATATTTTTCTCTAACAGCAGACAGTTTGCAGGTCAAGGAGGGCGAGCTGTAACTTAATGAGTAAGACTAAAATAACATTTCAAGAAAGAAACTCTAGAGAGCTATAGTAGCTTAAATCATCAATCTTTTAATCACAGAGCAATTAAAACCTTTGTTTATCTCGTACAGTCTGCTTCATCCAATACCCAGGATCGGAGGACCATAAGGCATAAGCCAGCCCCACCATCACTGGTGGTGTGAGGGGAGAACTTCTCAGCGATTATAGTTATATCCAAAGAGGAATTTGCGTTTTGTAAACAAATTGCGGTAGAAACGCCGCAAACTCCTGCACCAATGATTGCAACTTTTTTTCTGGGTTCAGACATACTCGAATACATTGGATGAATACATTTCACGGCGCGCTTGACATTAAGCGAAGCCTGCGAACAGGTTGAGGACCTATATTGTAAACTGTAAAACTGTAAACTAACGTTACTGGCCTGCTTCCAGCCTAGAAATTTTACCATCTTCTTCCTCCCTAAAATTTCCAGGCTGCAAGAAATCCAATAATGGTCCTGGAAGGCAAAAATATTTTTTACATTCGAAAGTTTTCACGGAAATATCGTGTTGTATAAACATATCGACGCATTTTTTTGTTGTATGGTAGTTTTGAAACTTAAAACATATCATTGTAAGTCAAAATAACAGGAAATTATTTCGAAATAAGCATGATCTACGCTTGATGTGAACCACTTTCTTGGCACTAATGCAGCAGTACGCACAATGACACTGTGACAATGAATAAACTATTAAAAAAGAAAGCATTTCTAAGTTCTTCCATGAGTTGGTAGTACGCTTGTAAGCGATTTTTGGTACATTTTGATCAAAGTAATTTTGTTAAAATCTTTACTTTTCTGTCCCACTGAGTCTAGTTGTTTTACAACGGGAGGATTTTGGAGTCCCTGAAAAGGCACATAAGTTTGGTAGTAACACTGAAGGCGCATATGTAGCCGTGAATTCTACTGTTTCGACTAGCGGACATAATGAAACTAGTATTTTCAGTTTCAAGTCAAAATAGTGACAGATACCTATCAGATGAGCAAAGTTGCCAAACGAAGATAGTTGGTAAAAGTACCTGGCCTCTTTCAATAAAAAATTGATCGAAATTGTAATGAAAAAGATTTCAAGTCGACGTTACAGTGTTTACTTTGCAATTTCCTGTAATAAAGTAAGTCCGGGAAACGTCTAGATATCGTGTACAAACATTACGCAAAATATTCAACAATTTGTTTGTAATTTTGACCGGTCATTACGCAGCAGAAAATCCGCGAAGTGTTGGACATCAACAGAAAACTGGTATTTATTTTAGAGTTCAAAAATGTCAATCTTATACATTTTTTTAAAGTGATAGGAATGAAAGAGCTTCCGAAGTGGAAATATCATTTCAAAACTACAAAATTTACTGTCTCAAAAAGCACTAAAATATTGTGATATTCAAATTTAATTCGCATGACGAAAAAAACGGTAGTTTCTATAATATTCAGCGTACGTTGGTTTCAATTTAAATAGTCATAATATTCGAACAGAAAAACTATTGGTACAATATTTTTGCTGAACTTCTTTGCCTACGGGGTTTACCGCTAAGAAAATATAAATTGTGATCGTTTTGAGAAACCATGACTCTTTCGGCATGGCAGTTACGAACACATGGAAGCCAGGCCTAATGCCACACGTAGTTTGAGTAGTTAATCAATTCCTCTTTACAGCACGCAGAGGAATAATTAAGAGGGTTAACCAAAATCTCGGAAAAATAATCAAAATGAGAAGGAAAAACCACTCGAGCTTTACGCCAACTTGACGTGCGCGCCGAGGTGCACGCAAATAAATGCTAAACATGTTGAAAAAATCTATCAGTGGAGAATCCAAATTATCTCCGTACGGAATCTAAACTAAACAACAAAACGCATGCCCCCTACATGTGAAAATATTCAATACCACGTCGAGCAAAACACCGCAGGAAAAACTATAAATATACTTGAGAAATTCATCAATTTTTCGGAAGAAGTTTCAAACGAGTTTCACACGTTTCATATCATACAACCTTCGTATTTTTTAATGTGTTTCATTCAAATACCCTTCTATTTATAATTTTCTTTCAGTTTTTAATCTTTTTGTACAAAATTGTTTCGACTGTTTTTAAAAACAGGAAGAAGTTTTTAAATATATTAGCTATAAAATGTAAACACAGAGGCAGAATGAAGGACAGTAATAGATGTTAAAAAAGTTAAATCGCTTTACATTAAAAAATTGTTTTGAAATAACTGCATTAAACGTCATGCTTTCAATTACAATGGACTTTCAGCCCTCTCTATAAACACGTACAAGTGACTAATTACAAATTGTTCATCATATGATTCGCTAGATCTATCTACAATGAAAAAATATACAAAAAATCATATTTGTGCACAAATTTTGCTTTGCCTTTTATGTCTTCAGAAAGAATCAGTACATTCTACCCGGCATCCATCTTAAAATTTGAAGACGCAGTGAACGAAAAATTTGCCTCTCTTAAGAAAAGTTATGTTTATATGGATATGAAAAATTCTACGTTTAGTAGAACTTATATAGTCAGACGCTTATAGAAAAGTAGTAATGTTATTATAGTGAAGTTTGACTGATTCTGCAATGTGACTTCTACAAATTCTTGGCCCCGTCATAGAATGATTAAAAGAGTAATTTCGGCGTCCTTATCTTATCCACAATCTCTTATTAAGTTAAGATGGTGAATGTTTTTGAATCAAAGTCCTACAAGAGAGGGTGTTAGTGTGTTTAACATGTGTGTATCAGGCAGACAAGGGACAAACTCTGCTACACTTTGAGCTAGGATAGCGTCGTGACGAGCATTTGCTTGTAGCATTTGCAGCTCGTGGTTCTCCATCTTGACAGCGGGCTGAGGGTTATGCGATGGTAAGCATGTGAAATCCACGTGCGTCAGCGCATTCTGTTTAACTCCTACGTCCAAACTTTGCCGAGCAACGAGGTTCAATTTGGGCGAAGATTGTTCGTCTATTGTGTTATTGTTCGGATCCCTGCATATAAAAGAATTTAAATCTTCAGATCATATTGCATGTGCTGAGATCGATGAAAGTTGGATTGTATATCACAACAGAGTGTTAGGAAACGTACGCTTCGCCTTAGGCTCAAATAAGTCTTCTCTACACTAACTGTGCAAGCCACCTGAGAGAGCGTATAGCGTTCAGAACAAATCGCGCGAGCTTTTCTATCTTAGTGCGTCAATTGGTTTAATAAGCCTGAGCCTCTGGCTGTTTTATCTTGCAATCCGTCTTAATTGCAACGCACGTTCTTGCCAAAAGGCAGATAAAATTACCTACCTATAAAGGTATGACATAAAATCAGGTTCCTTCAGAATGCAACAGAATACGTGCGAAAACAAATAGTTCTTAATGCAGCGTATTAAATGTTGCGGGATCATCATTACCGAGTTTAGTTTCAACGCGCCGTGGCTCGCTCAGCGACCAGAAACTTCGACGCACATTTGGAACAGCATTAACGTGAACTGCGCAAAATTAACACGAAACGCACAGCATCAACGTCCAATTCGCAATGTTGCCATGAAATGCGCAATATCAGCATGAAATGCGCAAGGATACAAGGCGCAGAGTAGATAAGAGTCGGTACAGGTTTGGAACAACATTAACGTGAAATGCCCAAGTGAGATTTGCGACATCAACTTGAAATGCGCAAAATTCTCATAAAATGCGCAACGTTACCGCAAAGGATGGTGTGAAAAGCCTAATCAGAATTGTTTGTTGAGCGTGTGCTGCTGGTCACGCGAAACTCGTCGAGCTGGTTCTCAACACATTGTCTTATTACTTCCTCCCGAAAACAATTCAGGATGTTAGAATTTAGTAGGTAAGCTGCGTCTGTTTAAACAGAGGGATTTTCTTTGTCAATTCCGTTATTTCCTAAAACTAGCGTTCAAACATGAACATTCACGCTGCTGTATGAAAAACTTGAATCGACTAACAAAAACAATCGATTCAAACCGAAGTTATCAGACTTATACGGCATCTTGAATTGATTGTATAATCGCAGTAATAAATAGAATTTTGCGCCTTTTGACTTGATATGAGTATCAGTCTATTCCAAACCAATTGCAAAGGCGCAAACTTAATCGTTTTCTTAAAGTCTCAATTCTACACAACATGAAGTGTTCAATTAAAAAGTATATTGTACATTCGAAGTGTGTATAAATGTTATGCATGTTTACCTGCTTTTCGCTTCAGCGGCTCTGTCGCGCTGTCTTCTATTTTTAAACCAATTGCTGACTTGAGTAGTTGTTAAACCAGTGGCTTCGGCGAGCTCTCGCTTTTCTCGTGGAGAAGGATATGGATTGTGCGTGTACCATTCTCGAAGGATATTCCTTGAGCGTTCTTTAAAGCAATAGCTTGTCTCTTCACCGTCCCATATTGTTCGCGGCAGAGGAAATTTCCGTCGTACTCTGTATTTTCCAACAGCGCCTAGAGGCCTTCCCCGCAACTTCTCCGCCTCGATATAATGCGCTTTCATCCACAAAGACTGCAGCTTATTATGCGAAGCCAGTGGAAAGTTATTGTTCTCTAGAATACGATATAGCTCTTGAAAATTGCCTTGATGAAAGAACACTGTAGCTTTTGCCTTCAACACGCTCACTTCTTTTTGTACACTGTCGCATTCTGGGAGAGACCAAAGAAATCTTGCAAGTCTGTCCATATCATTGCTATGTTGCAATGCCTCGCAAATGCACGCAACCTGCTCCGGGGTAAAATTAAACGTAGAACGAGGAAGCATGATTACCACCAATTCTCAAACTTGTATTTAGTTCAAATAAAACTCTCCTCGGCGAAAAAACTTAATTTTTAAAATTAAAAAGTGTGGTAAGTTCAGTGTACTTCACCGGCGCGCGTTCGCTTTGCGAGGCAAAATTGTATACGAGTATGCGCTTCTAATGCAAATTTCGTTTGCTTTATCAAGGTATGCCCTCCT
This sequence comes from Phenganax subtilis, assembly GCA_025434845.1. Lineage (NCBI taxonomy): Eukaryota > Metazoa > Cnidaria > Anthozoa > Malacalcyonacea > Clavulariidae > Phenganax > Phenganax subtilis. The sequence continues at coordinate 9,476 of JAOBYK010503344.1, forward strand.
AGTGCGCAACTCTCGACTCGGGCAAGGACGCGCACTCACTTGGAGCTATGCTTATTAAACGCCATGACAACTGCGTCAATCAACTAGTTTGGACAACTGCAGCTCATATATCACTTATATAAGTTTTGCTTCAATATCTTTATATTGTAACCCACTGGCATTACTTTAACTTAAAACCAAACTACATGACTTCTCAATCGAATGCACTCTGGTTCAAAAAAAGTTTACTTTCATATCCCCTCCCTGTTAAGTGTCTGCAACACCGCTGCGAATTGTGATTACTTGAGTCTCACAGACGCTAACTGCCAAAGAATGGAAACCAGATGCGCCTCAAGATCCGCGACTTTCAATTTTAAAAGTTCTAAAGTTCAAACTTCAAAACACATATGTCATAGATGACAAATTGTGACTTATAACCTTGTACTTCTAGGTAGCTCGTTTTATATCGTGAAACAACTTTGTGCAAGTCCATTGTACTACTTGTTTTTGCAATTTTTTCTGACTTTGGTTTGTAAATGTCGACAAGCAAGAGAACCATATCCGATTATTTGTAAATTCAACAGATTAAAAAATCTATTTCGCATTTTTAGGAAAAAGTGTCACAAGAATTTCCCAACTAAAGAAAACTGCCTTTTTCTTATATGCAACGCGTAACAATTTTTCCTCTTCAAAAGACAGCATGACTACCTTTTCAAAAATATAAACGAGTTATTGTGAACACACTTTTGCGAATTTTCGTTATCAAGAAAACGACATGATCAATACATCGGTGCAAGGTTTAATTTAGTATCTTATAGCTTACTAGTGGCGTTTGCACTGGTGTGACTTGCATTATTCTCTGTCTACAAGCTCTGTAATTTGAAAATGTTTTTGTGAATTTAACCTTCACAACTTTTATAAATAGATATCCATAATGTATTTACCTGCGAAGTATTCATATTGTCTCAAAGCTTAACTGTAATCACTATAATGTGTGAATGGACATTTTAGATGGAATACAAACAGATGTAGCTGGTTTACAACTTTAGCTTAGCGGCGAGACCTTTATAAAGACTTTCACAAAACATTTGTCGTTTTTTACATCACGTATAGGTCGAACCCACCAAGGCAAGGTTATCTTTTGCAGTTATACTTATAGTAATTGATAGAATTCAGACCAATTGAACTCCCAAGTAGCCAACGTATCAGACACTTAAATGAATGCGTTATATTTTTCATTCTATATTATTTTTCCCAAGCTGCACTATTCGACAATAGTAGCTAAATGATTGTCATGCATGGAGGTTGAAGAAAATAATGATAATTCTAGTTATTTTAAAAATGTAGAAGTCCTGTAAATATATAGTAACAAATGAATGGGTATAGTTGGATTACGTATGTACAATTCTCTGTTTTAAAAAAAAATTAAACTTGCTCTTTTTGCTGTTGACAAAGCTTATTTATTTCAGTGGCATTTTAAAATATATAGTTGGCGAATGGATTCAGAATAAATGCACGCTAACTTAACGATTTCAGTTATGTCAAATGCTTTGAACCACAACTGATCAAGCGGGATTAAAATCCTTTTCCTGTTTTTTCGGAAAAAGACGCCCTTTTCCTAGACGGCCGGAAGAACATACCGGAAAATTCAGAGATGACTTTCAAGAAGTTTTTCCACGGTTTCCGGCAGCCGCTCGAAACCACTAAAAAGTGGAGATCGTATCATTCCACGCATGCTCATTCTACGAAAGTGGTTTTATGACCATTAAAACGTTATTTTAATCTCATTTCTACATTTCCGGTGTCTGCACGGACGGCCCCAGCTCTACAATGATTGATAAATATCTAAAAAGGACTTTTCAACTCTTAAATTAACTCAAAGCATTTTATTTTTAGCTAATTTTGTTTGATAAGGTCTCCCGTTCTGTCGACACTTGCATTCATTCGTTCATGTCCCGTAGCCAGGTTCTCAGCGGTCAGCTGAAAGGCACGGTAACCTGAATCCAGGTCCACTAAAATCGCCGCCTTAAAATTCACAGGTTGACAACAGTGCAAGCGCAGAATGCATTTTGGGAGAATGCACATAAAACAGATTGGTCATTAGGAATACTCTAACTTACTTGGTGTAATAAAATTGAACTATGGACTATTCTAACGCTTAATCCGTAAGATTTCAACGTTATCTTTCATCCTTTTGAAGCAAGTAAATTTGACATTTGCACCGAGGTGCAATAATTTACGAGAATTGTTTCTGGTTTAAGACAGCCATGGCTCCATAATAGAACTTTCCGCCTGCATGGAAAGAGCGGCTGAGCGGCCAAGGAATATAGGAATGGATACTATGTCATTAAATTTAGCCCAGTAGTCGCACTTCCAGGTAGCTGTGACGTAGTTACAGGACAGGTCCACAGTAAATGAGCAAAAAACTAAACTAGTTGTTTTATAAACTAAGAAAAGCTTGCCAGAACCAGTTAAATATTTTCCCGTTTCACAGTGAAAAATCTTCTGAGAAAATACACTTGCAAAAGACAGACGCAAGGTATTAGTAATGCTTGACTAAATGACCACCACTGCACACGACTGTTCAAAGATTCGGCTGCAATGCGACCGTTAGCCTCTCTAATTCTATGGTGATTTTGATATTGTTCCATAAGCGCTAGTGCCTCGTGAATTGAATAAGCTATCGTCTCCATTTGCGTGAGCGCAGTTTGAGTGGACGCCCCAGGAAAAGTTTCATCGTCTTCTTTGCCTTTTACAAAATCAAAATAGACCAAATTTGTCTGGAAAACACTGTCATAGACATTACTGAAACAGAAACGATAGGTGCCTGAAGTTTTTGACACAAAACGGAACAAATCGTAGTCCTTTTTTTTCGCTTTGTAGATAACGTTACCGTGAGGGGCTTCAATGAAAGTATCCAATTGAGGTTTAGCACCAGTGATTGGTGCGTACTCGAGAGAGCAAGAGACATTGGCTTCTATATCATCATAGAAACATTCGTAGCCTGTGAGTTGCACTTGTAGATGACGGCCATAAGCGGTACAAAATAAACACGAGAAAAGAACAAAGAAAACATCAACTAACACTTTTGACTCCATCTTGGTTAAATTGTCAGTATCCAAAATTCAAAATTTCGCTTTGCATCAACAAAAAAAGCTACTAAGATGATCTTTCTGCAATATGAGTTTTATAATATCGTTGAATTTAACAAGCAATATACTAAATTTTTTGTGTTATAGATTGTCTGACCATTGAACAATAGCACCTGCAAATTAAGATTTATGATAATTTATGAGCAGAAACAACGTGGCATCAGCGACGAGTGTTTGGTATTTAGCAACAGGTACTTCAACAACATGTCGTGGTGTTGTCGCCCATCGTTGCACCACATTGCGTCCTGTTTTAGAAATGATGTTATCAAGATGTTGAACCAAAACCTTTCTTCCCTAATCCTCTATTGCGACAAATGTACACAACCAGACAAATTCAAACATTCCATGAAAATTTGCGCAAACAACGCGAAGTAATATAGAATGAAAAATGTCTAGAACTACAGCAATAATGCAACATTTAAAGCCCCGTACAGACGGACAATTTTTCCTTGACAATTTTCCTTGACGACATCACTTGCTCGTGTGTACAGTGAA
>JAOBYK010503455.1:0-13095 GCA_025434845.1 Phenganax subtilis
AGAGCTAGTAATTCAGCGATATGTTGATGTGGGACACGCCCGGGGGATTAGCGTTTTGTAAATCTTTCCAATCGATAGCTACACCATTTCGAGGAAACTACAGTAATGGAAGATGTGATGTTTTTGTGGGGCGTGCTCTCCGGTAAAGCGACGTGATCAAGTACTTTACATCATAGGCGTATCCCTGTCTTTTTTTCTCACGAACAATTATAGTTTTTTCCATAAGAAAGATGATAGCTGTAAAAGTAATGACGTAGATGCTAATCTAATACGGGAACTATTGAACTATCGTTCAAAATTTTGGCAACCGCAGAAATAACCTTTTTAACCTTCTATTGTTTTTTAGAACTTGAACACCGTACGTACTGAAAGCTGAACTTTGACAAGCAAATGAGAAGCAAACACCTTTATTCAAGTCTTGCGAAATATATCTGCGTTTGAACTGATTTTCACGCTTTTTTTCAAGCCGAGTGGTATAAATCTAGTAGCGACTGACAATCTTGAGGAGGCTTCCGGACTCTACGTGTTAATATCGTATTTTATATTAAAATACGTGAATTTCGCAATCGTTAAGTTAGTAAAAGGATTTTTAAATAGTTTTCTTCAATGATATAAGTTGAATTAGAATAATTCTTAATAAACAAACGTTGTTGAAGTTGCGGCCATCTTCAATTTTACTTTTAAAGTTAGTGCAGTTTAAGGGTAGTTGTAAATTTTAGTCTGCGCGCAGTCCCAGACTCCCAATGGAAGTTTGCTACATTGCCTTAAAAACAGGGCGTCGTTATGAGCGACGTGTGGCATTCCCTGCTTCGATGAATGCAAGATGAATGCACCAACTCTGCAAGATTTTTGCTTATATGGTTTCATTTGTTATATAATTATCCGCTGTATTCGCTTTGGCGAAATGACTCTGCGTGTTCACCCCATTCTCAGTATGATATTCGTTCGAAAACGACAAATTAACCAATCACAGCGGATTTTGTCTTGAACTTGCAATTTGATTGGATAATATATCACCTACAGTAAATAGCTTTTGAACTAAATTTTAAAGAATGGTTGGGTGCAGAAGTCGGAGAAGAGCGTTGAAAAAATGAAATTTAATTGTTCAAAGTGTTGAAGGTAAATAATTATTGAATTCTGATACCTAAATTTCGTTCCGACACTTTTCGGCGCTTTTACTTGAAGCAATGAAGCCTGTTTGAAACGTCAACCGGGATGTCAAGGTATTGTCCGTATTTTTATTTGAATACTAATGAGAAAAGATGTATTTCAAAGGGGTAGGCTAAGACAAAGTCAATAAAAATATTGATGGAAGCATTTAAAAACGTCTAGACTATATACTTCTTCTATTTAGCTATCATATTTACGGAATTATGCCGTTGTGTTGTTGCAACTAGGGCATTTGGTTTCCATAGCGGTCCACTCTTTCACATCCGTAGAAATAACATTGAAGTGGTTTGTAGTATCCCTCGCTGTCACATGAGGGCCCGCTAAAGTCCTGTGGGATTCCAAGATCGAAGCGACCAAACGCTCTAAAAAACTCCGAAATTTCTTTCTCTTTTTTCCAACATGGCGGCTCTGAAATAGTCAAAGCACTGGTATTTATCAAGTTTAATTTGCTGCCCCTGTGGGGTGCAGACTTTTGAAGTTGATCACTATATGTAGGAAAACATAAAATATGTCCTCCAACCGTTCATATTCACTATTAACGTTTACTTCAAAATGGCGATTATTCAAACGTCAGAAATTCTTGTTGGCGACGCGTGACTAGTCTATAAGTGGATTGTATTAAATATTTTATTATACCTTCTGTTGTTGATGGTGCTTCAGTTGGCGTTTTCAATAACTTGCTCCCTTGCGTGATGTAATACTTTTTGAACGTGCTTTTGCTTGACTGCACGTTCGTGACTATATCCTCGATCGCATGCGTGGGCCGTGATCGGCTTACTGCTTCCATTGGCTGAGTTATTTTTACGTTCTCGTGCGTGCTCGCGTCATATTTGCGCGTGGTCACCCTTGGCTGTTCGATCGTGGAAGAGCGCGTTTCTTTGGTGCTGGATGTAACGACTACATTCGACAACTTGTTTCCACTAGTCGGCGGCTGATCGTTGCCATTCGTAGAAATTGCGTTCAATACTAAAAAAACAGATCTGTATGATTCGATGCACACTTGAGACTTGCTTGTCGTGGCCATTGTGGCTTGTGGTAGGCCCTTTTTACTCGATACCGAATTCGCATGGTCACGACATCAAATTGAGCAGTTTCGAGGCTCATAAATTTATGGTAATGTCGCACAGAACTTAATAACAACTAATCCTAGAAAAAGTTGCTAAAACAAATATAAGCGCGAAGTGACTAAAGTCAATGTAGACGGTGTCGATCAGTTTACTCTGCGACGACTTAAATTAAACAGAACTTTTTACCGTTGAAGTTTAATGTTATCGTTTAAATAGTTTTGATTGCCAGATTGCAATACTGTTTTGGAGAATAGAAAAGCAAAAATACCCGGTGAAATTCATTGCCAGACAAAGTGCCCCTATTCCCGCATTACCAAGTCGGGTAACTTATGTCGCAATGGCTTCAAATTGTTGAAACAAGTTCCATTTCTTCTTTTGACACTGCGCTGTGTTTACCAGCTCGTTGCGATAACTCGTGCAATAATCTGTTTCACATTATTCGCCAATTTTTTGCACGCAAGGTTTAACGCAAACTGCTCGTAAGAAAATTGTAGGAGCATTGTAGAAATTTTTAGCACCCATGCAATCCAAATAGTATGTTATTGTACTGCATTCCAACTAGTCATGTACAACTAGTATGTCATTGTACTGCATGCCAACTAATCACAACCAATTCACTCGTCAACTAGCATTCTAAACCGCGACGATCGTGCACAGGGCAAAATCACGCAAAGGTGAAATCAATTTGCTGATAAATATCGCTGGCAAATCTTAAACTATTTCACATCTGTTTTTAAAAAATTAAACAATGCATGCTGGCAGTATAAAATTCCAATTTGCTGTTAAACTAATTCTTTAATCGTCTTTCTCGACACAGTCACTTTTCGAAGACGGGGACTTCTCCGTTAGCGCGGACTGCTTGTCCGATCCGACAAATTCCTTTACTTTTAACCTTCGTTGTCCGTATTAGGGACGTTTAACTTTTCATACCACACCACACAAAGCACCAACCTTGAAATTTCACCAAAGGCTTCGCAAATGCATTGCGCACTTCGGAAATTACTCCAGTCAAAACAAACACCGTGCAAACTAACAAAGAACCAGTGACCTTCATTTTATCGGTTATCCTCCGGTGTATGCGCGTTAGCTGTACAACGTATTTTGAATTTTGAATCGTCAGTTTAATGTAAACCGTAAAAGGCGGCGTCAGTAACAGTTTTACTGTTTGTTTTTACGCCGGTTGACCACAGTGCGGTTGACGCACGATCAACGGTTATAATTATGCTAATTTATACACCTGACAATTATTGGACAAAAGACGACTAATTGAATTTTCATTGCCTCCACCGGGCAATATAACTTGCAAAGATAGTGTCAACATCATTTCGACTTAAATTGCCCTAAGCAAAGCCGTTGTAAAAAAGTTGCATGGCTTGACGTCGAGCCATGTTAGCACAAATCTTTTAAGTTTTTTACTCATTCATATTTCAACAGCATGTATGAGCAAATGCATTGTCCACACCTTGCAGAAAACTTGACCTTCATGAGATGATTGAGGTCCTCAACTGAGTTCTTCATGCTATAGGTTGCTGCAATATATATATAAGTTGGGCGCTTTGGAGTGCCGTGTCAGTCAATGTTATACTGTGCAATGGTTTAAAAGAGAATTCCGTAGATAGTTTAATAGTTGATCTAATTAGTGGCAATAGTTGTACCCTGATGAGATACATCGTTTCGTTGTTTCTCTGGCCTTACGTAAAAATGCAAGTTCGCACTCCAGATCCAGATAATTTGTGTTTCTAGTTCAATGGACCTTTAACCTTAAAGACAAAATTTCAAAAAATTTTGAAGTAGGAAAATCTTTTACCACAGCCTGAAAGAGCATCCTGAATTTAGTAAAACTGCCAAGTTTGGGTGCGAAATGTTTTAAAATAAAGAAAATATAGCCGTGCAAAGTTGGCAAATTTTGTATATTTTTCTATTACGCGCGGGAAATGGATGCCCAAATTCTCGAACAGGGTATTAATTTCCCGCGCGTAATAGAAAAATATACAAAATTTGCCAACTTCGCACGGCTATATTTTCCTTATTTTAGAACATTTCGCTTCCAAACTTTGCAGTTTTTCTAAATCCAGGATGCTCTTTCAGGCTGTGGTAAAAGATTTTCCTAGTTCAAAAGTTTTTGAAGTTTTGTCTATAAGGTTAAAGGTCCATTGTAAGCGTTTGAGCATGCGCAAGTGCTAGGGCTTTCCACAAGTTGCTCGGCAACTTTTTGGCAACTTTACGTTTCTCGAGCAACTTTTGTTTTAACCGGCAACTTTGTAAACTTTGAGCTACTTTTCGCAAATTTGTGTAAAAATATGTTAACATGGTAAGATAATAAACGAATTTAGCTCCCCAACACTGCACATACTGCATTTATCTAATGGGTACTTAAATACTCTGTAATTCTAGATGTTGCAGCAAGAGTAGATCTAGTTGCCAATCAGAGCGTTTGTTTACATTTTTGCTCTCGGGCAATCACAATGTGGAAAAAGTTAAGACGTACCCAAAATGAGTGAGAAAATAACACCGCGTTCTAGCGTTTCGGCACCATTCAATAATTATTTTTGCGAGTGAACACTGGTAGGTTTGAACAAAGCATGCTTTATTCTCCAATTTCCCCGTCTGCTTTTTTAAATTTCGACTTGAAACGCGAAATATCAATTTTTGAAAGTTTTCCCAATGTAGCGTGTACCTATTTGGTACCTTACATTTGAGTGTGTGTGGCAACTGTATATTGCAATATTCTCTCTGCTTCATTTCAAGTGCTGCTATTTTGAGTTTGAGTCTCGTACTCAAAATAGCAGCATTTGACAGCATTATTTAGGTGGCCTTTTAAGGCAACTTTCTTGAGAACCAAGCAACTTTTTGGGAAAAATAGGCAACTTTCAGGCAACTTTTCTATCTATTTTGAGCAACTATTTTGAGAATTTCGAGCAACTTGTGGAAAGCCCTAGCAAGTGCTCATTTATGGAGTTGCCATCACTGACATATATACATCTGGACTGCTTGCTCCTATGCTTTTTGAATTGATGCTTGCTTGGTCAATTAAAAGTCACGAAGGCTGACGAATATGAGAGTATTGCGACATCGCTGGCTCTTGAATAGTCATCACTACTGGTTAGCAGCCGACTTCATAAGCAAACAGCATATGGCAAACACTCTCATACTTTCGGCCATCTTGGACCACGCTTTTTGACGCCAAGCCAGCAGTCCAGATGTATGTATGTCAGTGAATTGCCATACTTCAAAATTTCAACATGGCGACTTCAAGGAGTGCAGTTTGGGAAAAAAGGTAGTTTATTTTGTAAACAATCCGGTATTTCATTCCGGTCGCTTGAAAACATTGAGAAGTCATGGAAGTTCGTCTGGCAATTTATGTTTGATAATGAGTTCGTATTTTCACGAAACGTGAAAATGTATAAAGGTAGTTCCTTACGCCTCGAAAACGTCCAAGTTAATTTTAACAGTAGGTAGATTGAGCTTCGCGTTCAAAAGCAACGGCAAACGACAGAGCCGTTTTTTCTTGGCAGAGTTTTCGCCTCTCATCTTTTTGGATTTTCCATTTTATGTCACAGTTTTATTTTAACATCCTGTGCTAAAACAACATTATCTTTGCCTTACTGTATTATATTGGTAAATTTTTTTCACCTGATGTCGGACGTTTGCCGTTGAACGCCAAGCTTAAGCTCTCTAGTAATAAATCAATACTCGAAACGTTTGTAAAGATTGATTCTGTTTTATTTTCTTTTTGCTATTTACAAGTTTAGTCTAGATTATTTTTACTACTTTACTTTAAATAGGTGGTGTACAGCCATTCCAATAAGATTCAAAGGACAAAGAGGTTTTCGCCAAATTGAATGAAATTTGAATCCACCATAATAACAAAGATGGCGACTGTAGATTTTACCAGAATCCTTTGCGCTTCTAAATCGTTTGTAGCGGCAGTTGACGAATTTTGCCTGAGCGAAATGAAACTACAGATGATGTGGCTTCTACGCAGTGTCTTTTATTATTTTCATAACATAGAAAGATTATTTGCGCAAAGAATCATGGTAAAATCGACATGTTCCCATCTTTTTTGTTAGGGTCAATTGTAAACTGGGAAAATCGGAAAATCCTTTGTCAACTTCATCCAACATGGCGGCGACGACGTAACATGAGAACGACCCATAAGCCATGTATCATATGAACTACTCTATGCCTTATCATGAAATGATCTAGAATCTGGACCAATTATTGTTTTAATAAATATTATTATGAAGATGTTTGTATCTAGTGATGAATGCATGGCAATAAACGTACGGGGTTTTTTTTTGTATTTTCAAGGTGACGGTTTATCAGTCGCAATGAATTCTCAACTGACCAGAATGGAATCTATACAAATTAAGAACAACAGACTATTAGTTTCGACATGAATTAAAGCTTTAAACGACTTTAAAATACTTTTTTGTCTTAACAAGATGGCTTAAAACTTGCAAGAATTTCACCTTGACAAGTAAAAGTATTGTCTGCCATCAGAGATAGAGAGTAAAACAACAAAGCTGAGAACATTTTCATATTTCGTTAGTCATTGCATTAATAACAAAAGTTAGTGCTTACTTAAACAATCTTTTTTTCCTGTCACTCCATATGTTTTTCTGAAATTTCCGCGAAAGTCAACACAAATCATTTGTCCTTCTTGTTGGATTTGTAGTGACTTGAAGTATCCATATTTATCACAACGTATCAATTTGTGGTCCCTGGTGCCAACAGCACCCTTTGAATGATGGTATTTCAACTTGAGACACTGCTTCAGCTTACGGCATGGCCCTTGTCCTATAAAGTGAAGTACGTTGAATCATTTTATAGAAGAAAGTTTCAAGTCCCTATTTTAAAAAATTTGATTTGAAAGCGATGCTATATAGCTAACGATCTAATTCAGCCTAATACGTACCATCGTAGTTGTTGACATTATCAGGTAGTCCATCTGGGTAGAAACATTCGAAGCTTGAGTACGTCATCTGTAAAGGTTTAAATCTTCCTTGATTGTCACATCTTGGTAGCATGTGACTCGAAGAGAGTGCTGGATAATCTAGCGCAATTCTTTTATACTCGTATGTACAGGGCTGCCAATCTAAAAAGTACAAAATGACAATTACTTATTATTTTGTGTAAGTTTACTAGTTTAAAGCCGTCCGAAATTGGTCATGGAATCAATATTAACTTCATTCACGTTCCGAATATTTTCTATTCGACTGCCCTAAAAGAAGCCAACATTTCCATTCTGTCAAACAGTTCCTCCTGTTGGAAGATCACCTTCAGAAGTCGCGAATCGTATTTTCGAGGTGAGAGAAAAAATGACGTCAGTTTTCGCACTTGCAGTTGCACTCTCCTATTTTTAGCCACAAAAACGTGCGTAAAAGCCATGCATAGGTAAAGTTGCAAATTTTTAGAATTTTTTGAGTTTCTCTTTAATTTTCAAACAGTTTAAAGTTTAAATATTTCATTCTTTTTTCAAGTTTCTAGCTAAGACCTTATTTTTGTCGAATTGGTAGGGTGGATCATATTTCTGAGGTTTTTGAACCTTTTATGTTTGCGTCGATGCACGTTAGGGTTAGATCTAAAACTCTTGCGTAAACCCGCCACTAAAGGCTCACAGCATGGGCGAGTTTTGCTGCTATTTTTCTCCTGCTAACGTATGTGATTAAGTAGGTTGCCTGACGAGTGCATCGGCAAAATTGTTGGATCAAGTATGTCTGTCAAATATCCTCTCTATCACATTTTTCAAACAGAAAAATCACCCTTGTATATAAGGCTTTACTGCGACGAGGCAAAAATACAGGTTGCTGCGAAAGATCATGTTTTACCTAATCTAAAGATTATGTAGTGACGACAAAACATGAACACTAGGGGGGAATAAAGTGTAAGCGAATACATTTGACGTCAAAACTAGGTTTATGATATGAACTGTATTCAAGGCTGTTGTGACTGCCAATTTAGTTGCCAGAGGGTGCTCGAATTTAAAATCGAAGTTTGGCAGATTTTGTTTTTCACAAAAACAGAAAAAATCAGATTCTTTTTCTTGAAGCATTACCACGTACAGCAACACTGATATTATTGGTTTTGTAACAGGGTTGATGATTTTGTCGGGGTAAATTTTTTTTTCAATTTCTATATAGATAGTGGGGTTAACAATATTTTGGGTTAAAAAGGGATGGGATTGGAAAATACTTTGGTTTTGAAACATATATTCTCGACAGCCCCCAACCCTGCCATAAACAATGACCAGCCCTGATCAATCATGATATTCGTATTTATACTCATTCGAGAACTCGTAATTGAATTCAGTGCTATGTTAAAGTGAACAACATGTTGTATATATATAAGAAAAATGCAAAGAGATTTTCATTGCAACTTAGTGATTTCGAAAACGCGTTACTTTCACTGATTCAGTGAAATTTTCAAGATTTTCTTTGTTAAAACCGCTTATTGAAAGGAAATTGTTCAAAGCCTCCAATTCAAGTGCCAACTAGTGTATTGATAGCACATACTTATAGGTGAGTTAGCTAATCCGATTTTCACTTTGGTAAATAAGAACAACGAGAAATTCGTTTATAAATGTTTCGTGCGTTGAAAACAGTATTCACGAAGTCTAATTCAAATATTATTATCTGATACTGCAGTAACGTTGAAGTTTTGTTGTTATAGTCTGGGGCCGGTTGTATAAAACTTTTAACTACGTTTTAACTACGATTTTGTGGTTTAAAAGTAATTAAATCTTGAATTAGGCGATTCTAGTTGGTTGATATTCGTACTTAATCATAGTTGACTTTAATGACGGTTTAATACAACTGGCCCCTGGTCTAGCAAGAGCCACTGCTAAGTTGCTAAGAAATTATTGCGTTATGTTACATCCTTGCGATTCGTTGTGAACAACGCGATATTTGTCGTCGTAGTTAATGTTGGAAAACGTCAGTGGGCACAGCAACAGCTCTTAGATGTGTTCCGCTGATGTACACTGGTAGGACACGAAAGCTGTTCTACTCAATGCGTGTACTTCTGTTTTTTAAAACGAAACATGTATTTTACCCTCGTTCTTGACCGTCACGTAATCGAGCTGGCGCAGTACAACTTTAACATTTTTCGACGCAAAACGACAACAGTTTAGTTTAAAGATTGAACTATGTGTGGAAACGTATTCTCGCTCGCAACATTTCGAGAATTCATATTGGCGATAACAATTAAGCTACCTCACAAAGATAAAAAGAATTTCAGCCGATAAGATCGGTTAATTGCGGAAATGGCATGATACAAAGCACTCAATTGATTGAAAATATTCGTGAACTTTTTAGGCTTGCATACCAAGGGTATGACTTTGTCGCATTTTATGCAAATTAGTGTCTCCCACGTTGAGCTATTCGAGATTAGAAAGATTGACGTACGGTTTAGTTAATGAGGGTGACCACACTCATAGAAGATGGTTATCATACAAAGAGCTAATCAATAGTTTACCTAATGCAAGTGCAACCAGGGGTATTATAGTTGTGCCTGAATATTTTTAGCTCGCTAAAGTCAGTCTAAAAACAGCCAAAGTTGTTTGATTTTGGGCATCAATAAACTCATCCGGCGTTAGACAAAGTAAATAAACAGAGTGACGTAAAAGGCTAATTAGTAGACGGCGTTTGCGTAGAGTACATTCTAGTTAGCCATAACAAATTCTAATATTTCCCGGTGCACTGGAGTGCGTTAAAAACATGCTGTGATAAATCAATTTTGACATGGTAACTTTTAGCCTATTTATGCCTTGCTCAGACATCTGGTACTAGTTCTTTTCGTTCCAACTGTCTATTTGGTGTAAGTACTGTATAAAACCCGACTAGGAGTCATGTCAAAGTAACACGGGCCGTAACGGCGTGTTTATATCTGATAAAACACTCCTGCTAGTGGAATAATATTTTGTCATATAAAGTCTTCGACACGCTAGTGGTTTCCTTTGTGTTTTCGTCATGAAGTATTCTTGTATTTTTTTAATTGACTTTAGAAAATTCGGCGGGGTTTAGCCCCACCCAGAAGTTCATTAGAGAGCTTTTAATTTGACTAAGAGCACGACTGCAAGATATTAGAGAGCGTTAGAATTGACTACGGGTGTAAGCAGGTCTGTGACTGCAACATATTTGAGAGGTCTTATTTCACTCGCTGATTGTTGTTATGAGAGTATACACTTTTGAATTTGACCACACTTCCCTGCTCTGTGGGCGTCGCTAAAACCTACCTGCGTCATGAACCAGAGGCTCCTTGAAGCCCGTTAAACTTATGTGGTGAATAAGTTCGAAATAGAAGTCATGGCTGCATATTCCTCGTACAAACAAAACGAAAGTTTTTTTTTAAGTGAATACTATAATGCTGTATTTAACCATCGTTTTCGCGTATATGATTGGATTTGAAATATTTACAAGATACGTAGAAGTATTTTTAAATTTTGGCTTATACACTGTTTAATCTGAATGGGCTTTGTGCAACTGGTCTCTACGTTGCAGTAGAATGGGTCGGAATAAAAAGGCTTGCGAAAAGTCTACATATTCATAAAATATAGAAAAGCTTACCAATTGCTGCACGTTTTATATTCGCTCCCAAGCAAACACTGGATACGACATATAGATAGACTACTTTAAACCAACTCTCCATTGCTCTCAAATTTAATAAGACAATTTCTTGTGACTTTCTAAGCTTCGCCTTTGCGTTTCTGCTGGATGTTGTCTGCTGAAGAACCGTATACTGGCTTGCTTTTATAGGAAAATCGACGGGAAAAGGTGAGTTTGAATTGACCAATCAAATTCTTGAGAGATAATTACCGGTGAACGCCTACGTGATATGTTCTTGAACTTGAGGTGGAGAGATTACGATGAATTCCGAACAAGGAACCAAATACAAATGAAATTTAATTTTTGGAATATTTCCCTTATCTTTAATTGTGTCAATTGCCATACTTTGCAATTATCACTACACAACGCCCTCTTTAATCCCATTTTTGACATAAAACTTTAAAAAGTACATTCAAGTAGTATTATTAATAGCAATACACTTCGATAAAAGTTCATGTGTTTTAAACTGTTAATAGATTGATAGCTGTCTGTTTTCTGTTGCAAGGTTACAATGATTAATTCCATGAAATAGTCCAGTGTTCTTTTGTAATTGGCACAGTTTTATATCGTTCGAGGTAATATTTTTTAAAGTCGATTTTTTTCCAATTAGACAATTCGTACTGATTGGAACGGGTTACTGAATTCGGTGCGAAAAGGTTCACCGAATTTTGACGCAAAAACCCAGCCTTTAACGCATTGTTTTTTTTTAGAGTTTAAGTTACATTTAGTCTACAGTTGTTTTCATTCCCAGCTTCATCTACTCTACTTTCATCTCAGCTTGCTGTAGTTCTGCGCATTGCACCTCTACCAATATTACACAGGAAGAAACTAAAGTGCCTTACATAATCTGTGGTTTTCGTGTACAATTCGCAGAGCTAGTTTAGGTTTGGTATTTGCAAACCAATATAAAAGGCGATTAATCGTCATTAGTATTCCACTGATTTTGAGAATCTGTCACGAACATGCTCCGAGATGAAATTATTTTCCTGTATAAGTCCATTTTCATTTTCCATTGTAAAATCTTTTGCTATTCGCAATGCTGCGGGTCGTTTTTATTTTTTTCTTCATGGACACTGACAATGGAGAAGAACATTGCTGGTTTTAGACGCCATTTTGACCTTATTTTTGCAATCAGTAAAAAATACTCGCTATAATTGTAGCAAAATATTATGGTCTAGTTTTATACTATTTCAAGACTGTTGCAGTCTGCTTTCAAACATCAAACGGCTGTCTTTCAATGATAACAAAGAGACAAGGCCAAGTAACTCTTATGGGTAATAACAAATTGAAGCAACAAAAGTGCCTATTACAATATCAAGATCGGCGCCTTATTTTATCGTCAACGGAACAGCTTGCGGGGTATGAAAAGCTAAACAGCTTTCTAGTGTTTTCCGCATAACATTCGTATAAACAGCTGTTTATTCTGGAACGTTTCGATAAACCAACATTCAAGTCAACTTTCACATGAACTTTCGACAATTTAATCCTGAAAATCATTTAACGTATGTGTTAAATATGGATGCCAAATAGTCTACATTAGTAACATTTTATTAAATGTATTTGAAGTATGCGGTACAGCAAAGGAGCTTGGTATTTTCAAGCCTTACCGCAAATGTTAAGCGCATGCGCGAGAACCAATAAGTGTCCACGTAACAATTTATGTTGTTTAGAATTAGTTCTAAAAATACCTTGTTTGTGCTTCTTCAGAAATGGAAAAGTAATGCAAAACTTTTTAGGGAAAAGTCTAAAATTTTTGCTACTCAGTATTTTTAGAGTACTTGTGACACTGAGTTGGCAAAAAGTCGAATCATTGCTCTTAAATTAGCAGTCTAATAGAAAACTGAGTGTGATAAGGAAATATCGATATTTTTTTAGGATTCCGGTATCGACATCGTTTAGAATATCAGCTATCAGCACTGTGACCGTATGAGCGCCTATTTCCTTGTCTCATATTATTAGGGAGGGCAGTTACGTCTAATATAACTTTCACTGATCGATAAAACAATTTTAGGAATTTGTGATAGGTCTAAAAACGCTCAAAAATCTAAGGGTTTTAGAATTTGGTGACTAGGAACTTTCGAGAACTGTCTGTGACGGAGCGTATTACAGTCGTGGGGATAGCGTCCCGAAAAATGTTGACTACTTGTTCATTTCCTAACTTCCAGGAGTTGCTCTGAATTAAGCCCCGTACAGACGGGCAATTTTTCCTTGACAAGTTTTATTTGCTCGTGTGTATTACAAGAAATCGACAA
>JAOBYK010503566.1:0-13092 GCA_025434845.1 Phenganax subtilis
TTTGCAAATGGAATAAGGTAATTTGCAATCAAATTAGGAACCCCAAAAGAGGAACGCTTGACGTAGTTTGCCTGTAACAAAAAATATATGGAACCAGCCTGGTAAGTTTATCCTGCACAATGGAATTCTTCCTTGCTCATTTTTGACCATAGGCTGAGTGCATATGTGCACTTTTAGAAAAATAGTGCATAAATAAGCAATATGCGCTGCAATTCAACATAAAGCACTATTTGTGGGCAAACAATTCCATTGATAATACCATATTTAACTTCACTTCATTAAAATTATGGTGTAAATTATATCAAAAAATTTTTTGGATGTAAATAGCCTTTGATATGAATATGTATCCAATAACAAGCAGATAAACAGCCATTTTCTTGTTTTTTGTGTGCAGACTTTGATTTACAATTGTTTGTCTGCAGAATTTTTAAAACTATATGCGCATATTTTTGGGGAACAATCTGTCTCCTTTGCGCATTTTGCAAGCTTTTCAGTCTGAATATTGACCAGATCCCTAACATGCTGATAATTTTTGCAACACCTTGTAAAGAATTCCATCAGGATCTCGTTGTGCCAGTAGTGACAATCTCTGGGTGAATGAGGTACACTTCTGACAAAATATTTCACCACACCTATCACACAGTAAGGATATGTCAGTCCCATAGAAATAATAGACATAGAATGTGTGCTTCCTACCTCACTTCAGTCAAAACTTTGTCTCAAAAAAATGGCTGATTCAAAAGGGCATTTTCATTCGGTCAAGACTCTTGCCACGAAGAATTTCGCACAGTTTCGGGACTTTTGAATGAGAAGCGAGGCTTTCAAGTTTAGTTTGAAAACGTTTAGCATTAGATTTAATTCCATATTCAAAATGGCACATTCAAAAGGGCACCCACGGTGTAAAAGTGGAGACATGATTCATCATCATTCTATGTCCATTATGTCTATGGTCAGCCCCTTGAAATGGAATGCACTCCAAGCAAGAGCTGCAACAAGGTTGCAGCTCATGCAGTAGTTTGCAAAGATAACAGGTTTAAATAAACTTGCTTGTGATTGTGATTTCTAGTTCTCTCACAAATTCTAACTTAACCTTGAGGAAAAATGCTACACATCACATGACGACATTTGTACGAACTAGCATGACGTCATCAGTGCAGTTATTTCTCTTCCAACATTAATTTATCTATTGCTATTGTACAGGATCTGTCTATGCGATTTGTATTTGGGAATCGTAATCCTGCATTCAAAGTGTCATATATACAATTTCGATTTACTGATTTTATCACCTTCGACAATGATGCTTTCGTTCAGTCAAAGAAAACTTCACAGTACACTTCCCATTTGAGCATTTCTTTCTTTCTTTATCAGCAATCCAGTGACTTTTTGTTATCTTCAGTAGTCCTTCGTCCAACTTTCTTTCATGTTCAACAAGAAAAAGGTCAATTGAAGCAGACACATCATTCCACTCCGACTCCAAACCACCACTTTGGGACGCCATGTTCTTTTCCACACGAGCTTTACATTCCTCAGAAATCGCCAAAATTTTCCGAATTTGAGTCGTTTAAGAAGAACAAGCATGAGGCCAGATGGAGGCCAGATAGTTTGAAGGAGCTTTCGAAAACATAGCCGTTTCGAACACGACAAAGCGCAGAAGGCAGAAAATGCTACGGAAGAGAGAGCTAGAATGTGTTTCTCTAGCGCTTTTAAAACAGCCAGATGGTTATAGAGCCATTTAATTAGACTTCAGAATCTATAATTCAGAGTTTAGACCACATTAAATTTACCACCTACATCACATCCACACGTAAAATTGGGTAAAACTAAGGGGCCCAACTTTTCATTGCCCTTTCCAGGCTTCAGAAGAAAGAAGTTGTGTTGTTCAATCGTAGTACTCGCTTTCAAAGCAAGTGCGTTTCGAACTGAAACGTATTAGACCGTGCCGAGTCAGCAAGGGCGTCAGCAACACATGGTATCGTTAGCTTTATTATCGCAAACCGACAACGCCTTGTATTCCATCCCATAGCCAGTCATTCATTGAACGCAATCTTGATCTGGAGTGCAAACCCACTGCTTTTTCTATGATTCACCATTGACTAGGGAAAGATACTGGGAGTAGGTTTTGCGTTAGAAAGGTTGTCGTCAGGCGATGATAGTAAAGAGTTTATACCTGTGGCAGTACAGTAGTATGGACGTGATACTCTAATTTTCCACGTTAAAATCTTCGAAAATTTTTTATAAATAGGTCGGTCCTTGCTTTGAATGTTGAAATTTAGTGTTTAAGTGTGTCGACTGTTTTATTAAAGATTTTCTTTTCGCAGCATCCATTTGTCGTGCACCCAAGTCAATATCACGATCGAATGGCCTTCGTTCGCTACTCGTACTGCCAAGTTCTTTCTGAAAATTCCATGAACAAGGAAAAATTTGTTATTATGGAATGAATTGAGCTCCAGTAACTCCACTATAAATTAAATGGTTGCGCACTTGTTACGCCAAAATTTGCACCAAGTCATTTTCAATAAAAAGCAATATTCCAATAAAATTTAAAATGCAAATTAAATTCACAAAAGCACATAATTCATGACATTGAGAGGTAAGCTAAAACGCGTTGGCGGAGGTATTAAGTCTTCGAGTGACTACAAGTTGGACATGTTCTGCCGGCTTACCGGACCTGTGTCATCGTGTTGTTGATAAGTTGGACATTCAAAACAAAAACTTCAGAGCAAAATACTAAAGTAACACAAACCTTTTTTCTCTTTTGGTCTTTTTGATGAAGATCTAACAATGATTCTGAACGATATTGCTTCTAAACAGAACAGTGTAAGTGTATTTAAAGGCCTGGAGCGACTGGTATAAGACTATAGGCCATTTTCGGGGAAGGTTTTCCGGTTTTCGCTCCTGTTGGGAAACTTTGTCCCCGTCACATCCTTACATTGTGTTCACTGACGTATTTCTCCATATTAATCTCTTTCTTTGATTTCTCGCGCTGTTCTGATGACAATGAAATTGGCTTCTAGAAAATCAAATATGGCTTTTTTGCGTATATACAGTAACAAGCATTCAAATGTACCTGCATCTATATCGTATTGATGATTTTAAAAATTTTAATGTTTTTAAGTACGGCATTACAGTAACGTTGTGCTGTGGAGCATGTGGAAAACTGTTGCGGAAGAAATTAAAATGCAAACTAAGTATCTGAGAGTGCTGTAAACTATCATATGGCCCTGGGCTGAAGATTATTGCATCATCCACACTTTTTTTAAGACAGTGCAATAAGCCGTACGTACATTCTTTTTGTTTTCTCTTTGTGAAGGAGTATCTGTCCAAACTGATCTGTCGCCCAAAATCACTTCTTTGCTACGAAACGTTCTTGGACCAAGTCCTTTTTTGAAATATACGAGAAAAAAACCTTTAACAAGAACTTGAATATTGCACTAAATGTTGTCAATAGGAGTTGATGTGTGTTCTACATTTGAAGTCAATCAGGGGAGAATTGACCAAATTTCTGCTCTGTTTTTTGTTGACAGTTTATGTAACATATCACTTAGGTTGCTGCAGTATTTAAAAAAAACCGATATCGATATATCGAAGAAAAATATCGATAATATCGATATTGCAATATTTTTTCCGCTATTTAAAAAAATGCGTAAAAAAATAAAATTTTACGAAACGGCACAACGAACATCAAATACAGCTGTAGCTGTACAAAAAAATGTTATTACTGAATTTCGGCATTAATTTACTGCTCTCACTATTACGTCTACAAGTTTTCGGCTAGAAATATAAGCATGTTCGCTTGTTTAGGTCAGTCTTAGCTGCGCTCTCTCCGAGCTTACCATCTGACCGGACTTACAAATAAACCATTAAAAAACCATTAAAAACCCATTCATCACTTGGGGTAATACTATAATACCAGACATATGGAATTTATTTCGATATTTTCGATATATCGAAATATTGATAAACCGAAAAAACCTATATCGATAAACCGATATTTTAAAAAACCCGATATTTATCGATATCTCGATATACCGCAACAGCCTCATATCACTTAGAACTTTTCATGCGCCGAATCGAATGCAAATGAGCACAAGTCTTTGTTTAGGCTCATTTGCATTCGATTCGGCACATGAAAAGTTCGACGTTTGAACCTGGCCTTACGTAGAAGCGTTTGCATGCTCAGGGACCCAACTTTCATCCAAAGTTAACTTAAATTTAGTTCGACATAACAGCAAAATTTGCGCAGTACTTGAACATCATACACTCAGACTGTGTAAAATAGCGAAAAAAAAGAATACCAAAGTTTTTTCCCAGCTCGGGAGGAAGTTCTGTCATCCATTCCTCTCGTGCAACCTTCTTAGGTTTGGTACTCTAGAAAATAATAAAGAGCATCTATTATCTTTTTCTCCATAATTCTACAAACAGTAAAAACACCAGTAGGAGTTTTTCCTCAAGAATCTTACAACTTCTTGGCCAATGAAATAGGTACAGAAAGTAAATGGAGAACATTCTATTTTCATAGATGTCACACCTACTAGAATATTGTAAAGCTACAGATGCTATCAAGTACTTTTGTTTGAAATCAAGAGCATTAAGCAACATATTATTTCATGTCTTCAATTTCAACAAAAATGGGTGACAACATTTTATGACATCTAAATTTGATATTAGTGATGTCTGTGATAGCAAAAACGTTGCCTGCTCTCAATGATAAATAGTTACATTCTTGCCAATCCTCAATTGTCTCATTCATGCATGTTACAAAATTGGAAAACAAAATTGAAGTGAGTTCTGATATAAATTTGTAATACCTCAGAAAGTTCATCTTTCTTAACTCTAGCACGAGATTCTATTTCTTCCTTACGTCTTGTAAGACACTCATTCTCCTCCTAAATAATTTCAAGTAAACAAACTAATGATACTTGTTGAACTTTACAGTATTCTAGCATATTGTTTATTCTTCCTGACTCCTTGCTTAAGGAGTCAGGAAGTAATACAGCGCATATACTTCCTTTACCCATAATAATGCAGTGCAAAACTACACTATTTTGTTCTGCTTCATGCCAGACAATTTTTCTCCTAAAAGGGGGATCTCTGGGCACTAGAGAGTTAAAAGACTTCACCAGATCAATCTTGTACCCAGGTTATTAAAAAACAAAGAATGTATCTCAGTGATGAATACTCAAACAGATCACTCTAGTTTCTCTACTGCTCTCATGCTTGTCAGACATGCACTTTCCACATGCACGAAATAAAAAAAGTGTATGCTTTTTTAGCATTATGTATGCTACTGCTGACCAGAAATAGTATACTATTCTATAAATTTATATAACTTGCAGGCTCAGATTTTGGTTTGCACATGAATTTTACATCTGCTGTAACGTTTTCAAGCAATAAAGTCAAGTACACAGAGCCGTGTGGTATGGTCACAATGTCACTAGATTAGAATATGTAAACTAGTAGCTCTGTACTTGGCTCATTACAATTTTTGTTGGTAGCACTGGCCCAATGGTGTGATCATCACTCTGTTCATCATCACCAATATTGGAACTGTTTTGCCAGCCTTGACAGAAACATTAAAAAATAGTGATAACATATGAAATAATACAACAATACCAGATGTAGTAATTAATCAAGAATCAATCAATAGCTACGCTTCAAACCCCTTTCCAAATATCCCCCAATTAATGCTTCAGGCCTGGAAGGTCCAATAATAGTCTTTGACTTTTGTTTAAATCCTGGAGGAAGAGCTGGGCAATATTGTTCACCATCATCATCATCACCATCATAATCATTGATCGTATCATCAATATTATCTACATGATCATCACCTACACTGGCATCAGGTAAAACTGTGCTTTTTGCTTCATGTTCACCAACATCATTTTCATTACATTCCTTTTCATCACGATCAATCTTAGAAAGTAAATGCGCTGGAAGTTTAGGTCCTATCTCCATTATTCCATTTTCCTTTCTTTATTTAACGAGCCTGCGCATATTTCTTACAGCGGTACACATTTTGCAAACAGATTCATCTAGCGCACAAAAAATTTAAGAACGCAAAAATTACTATTTTCGAGTTCATAAAGGATTTTTCAACCAATTATTGAAACTTTAATGCCACATTTCAACAAACGTTGACGTTTCTGTAAGTATTTTTTCTATATTCCAGAAGCTGTGGAACATGAGGGGCGACGACGCGATGTCCTTTCTGACACAATTGTTACTCAGTCTCCACTACTCAACTTCAAATTGCCACGCAAAATGTACAGTGTTCAGTTTTGTAAATCGTTATGTATTTTGTTGTTAGTACTGTAGACACTATTGGATGATGCCACCTAAGAAGAGTAAGAAACCAGACAAAGGACAGAAAGGTATAATAGAACAATATATGGTTATCTACCATACCTCCACAGCTTTATTCAGCTCTTATATCTGTAAACCACTGCACACTGACTGACTGTTGATTGTCTAATAGTCTAGTTACACTTGTGTTTTTGTTTTGGGGCTGGTAGCTTGAAGCCCGTTTTAGCTTTTAATGGTGGATAAGTTAGAATTGAAAACACTCCCATGCATTTTCTAAAACTTTCAAATCAAATATGATGCAGTAAACCAGTGGGTACATGTGTAATGATTGTAGTCAGCTGAAAAACTTTCAATTTCGTTGTACAAGGAATGCATATGTACATATCATTTCTATTTTGACCCCACCATTTAAGCTAAACACGCTTCAAAAAATGAGCCCCCGACTAATAGATTGATTATTTCATTTGGATTATGACACTGCACCTATATGTGCATACAGCATCAGACAAGTACACTACAAAGCTTCTTTACAATTGCTCACACATTTTATAGATGAAGATCAAGCAACAGGAGGAAAGTCAAAAAAGGGGGGGACCTCAGTAAAGGTTGGAGTACTTATGGAATACCAGGCTGTTTGTGCTTACAACACTCCTAGTCTTACTTGCTGTGTTCTAGGTTAGACATATTCTATGTGAAAAGCATTCAAAAGTAATGGAAGCTATGGCTAAAATTCAAGGAGGACAAAAATTTGATGAAGTTGCGAGAGAATACAGTGAAGACAAAGCCAGACAAGGGGTAATGAGTTGGATGAAAAGTACAATGGCCATTCCATTAGTAATGAGCAGGCAAAAATCTAATTAAGCAATTATGTTAGATGGTAGCAGAAATCACAGGGGACTTTTTACATAAGCCCTTAAAAAATTGTACCAGAATAAAATTCCCATCATCCGCTTACATATAATTGAGGTATGTAGTGTTTTCCCCCAAAAGAGAATGTGGTATAATATGTTCCTTAGTAAGTGTTTTGTACTTCAAGATCAGCAGGAAAGAAAAATGAAAAGTTTTTGTAATGTTTTAAAAATTTGTTGTTTCCATCTACCTAGGGGGATCTTGGTTGGATGACTAGAGGCTCTATGGTACGTGAAAACCAAAAAATTGTTTGCCATCAATGTGTTCATTATTATAGTATATTGATAAATTAAATCCAATTATTATAGTAGGTATATGTACTGGGAAGATTCGAAGGCAAAACTTCAAATAATTTTACCATTTTACAGACCTTAAAATATCGGTCGGTCACGGACATTGTCCGACCCATTCGTTAAATTGTCCGACGTAAAGAGAAAAGCATCGGACATTCTGGCCGACCGAAGCAAAATTGAGAATTTCTGTTTGTCCGACCCAAATGTATTGATGTCCGACGAAACTTTAACTCTGTCTGACGTACATTTCTTGTTTAAAATAATTAATTTGAGTTGCCAGTCGTGCTCGTGCCATAGTTTACTTAGTCATGTCATAGTTTCCGATTTTCGATCAAAAACTAATGTATCAAGTGCATAACTGCCCAACAGTTACCGTCAGTGCAAGTTTAAAGTAATTGATTTTCGCGGCAAAGTAAACATGGCTATCGGACATAATTTGTAAAACGTCCGACCAATTCTGAAACACACCGGACATTTTGACAGACGGCCTGCGGGCTGATCTTTTAAGGCCTGCATTTAGTCTAACAATTTTCTACTTACTTCCGCACGCACTTTCTTCAATACACTCCAGTTTCTTCGTGTGAAAAAGAGACTGGGCTTTTGGCAATAGATCGAGCTTTTTAGGATATTACATCGTAATTATGATAATATTGCATGCAACTCACACTAAAACAGGATGATTGTCTTTAGGTTGGTCCATTTCAAGATGCTGCATTTGCATTAGAGCCCAGCACAACTGGCAAGCCTGTGTACACGAATCCACCTGTCAAAACCAAATTTGGGTATCATATTATAATGATTGAGGGTAAAAAGTAGCAGTCTTTATTTATACTGTAGTAGCGAATTTCATTCACCTTTGCAAAAGCCACCGCTCTAATGATAAACCACAAGATAGTGAACTGATTACAGTTGCAAAGTTCCCAACAGTCCTACTGAAGATCTTTTGACTTTCTCTTATTGACAATTTACCTATATTCCAGAGATGTTTAGCCCGTTTTCCACTTTGTAATTAACTTTCCTAGCCAAAAACGAATATTTCTTTGTTTCGTGAGCAGCAGAACAACACCTGTGCATATGTAGGAAAGACCTAAACTGTGCTACTAAGTGAGGTACGTTACGATACGGTTGAATTGGAAAGTGGGCTGCACAGGTTGCGGATTTTTCAGAGTAGAAAGTAGTCTTGACAGGGTTCTTTGCGAGAAGAATACTTTGGAGGGAGAAATCTTATCACTATAATTATACATTTGCAAAGATGTAAGTATACGTAATGCGAAAGACAACTTGTCGCTTCTACAAAGCTAGTACACGAGACTAGTTCGGCGCACTGGTTAGGCGCAGTTACGATATCATATTCACCCACTCTCAAAGACGAGCTTAGAGCCTAAAATTTCTCTAATAGAGCAAAATTGAATGAATTCTTTTAATACAAGAAATTACTAGGGTAACTAAGCACGTCCGAAAAATGGTTGAATTCGGTGTCGTGACTGTATGAACCGGTCTCGTGTAAACGTAGCCTGAAACCTGTCTCGCAAACACATCTCTTATCAACGTGAGCTTGCTAAGAACTACAGAAAATTCGTTGCCTATAGCTACAGAAAGTTGACCTTGCATCGTTGGATATCACCCCAATCCCCCGTTCTAAATTAGTCCTTTCTTATTACGCACATGTCACACTCAGTTGTTAATGTTGTGTGATTTGTGTCACAAATTGTGATAATGCCATAAAGTGGCTGTAAGGGACTCATGCTAGTTGTATTAATACTGCATTTCTTCCGTATTTAAAAACAAAAAGGCGCTTTTCACTTAAAATAATCGGAAATATAATGTACGATCTTTGCTGAAAAATGGGCCCCCTTTTGGTCATGGGTCCATGGTCAAAGACCAGGCTGACTCCCCCCCCCCCCCCTCTCGTCAGGCCTGGATAATGTCGGGAAGAATATGGTCTTAGAATACGAGTGCGACTTCAAATTTCCTCGACTTCCTCGAGTATTCGTTGTTCCGTTTTCAGGGTCAAATTCAATATCAATTCAATTTCAAGTAAGAAATGTGCTTACCATGCTCATCTCTGAAGTCGTTTCTGTGGCCTCTCAAGAAACAAACTATTTTGTCGCATGGATCATCCTTGGGGATGTGCATATGATTTATACCGCCTATGATCTGAAATCACGGAACATGACTGGGACTGTTTGTCAAATAGAAATTCAGTTTTTCGTTTTAAAAGACTTTTTATCTTGCGAAGCACAATGTTTTTGTTCCCAAACTTGCAATGAATTTGTCTTTGTCATCACCGAACATATTTCCGAATTTTCGACTGATTTCATGAACGGGAAAGAAAGGAGTCATTGAATACAGCAAAATAGATTTCTATTCTATTGCTCGTTTCAGTCTTTTTGCTCACGGTCAGTGTACGAGCTGGCATATTCTGACCTAGCACCGATATCGCGAAGCCTTCATTGTCCAGGGACACCGGAACCGGGGGGGGGCTGGTGAGGCTAAAGCTCTCCCCCCCATATCGAACAATTATTAAAAGTAAAAATTAGATCTTCCCAGTTTTCATTTTCTGAGCGGTGCTTAGCACCAGAAGCGTTTTTACGACACTTTATAAGTGTGAGAGTTGGCCCCCGCACTTCATATAAGGCTCCGCCGTCCTTGTTGTCGATGGAAAATTGTTTTTTTTATCGCAGACACGCTTCAACAGTTCCACCAGTCATTCAACAGGTTGAAATAATCTGTTTGTGAATTTGTACTTCAAATCGCCACCTTTTTCAATGTTGAGAATATATTTTAAATAACCATTCGATTTTTTAAGTATAATTTTTTTACTGTGGGTTTTTCAAGGCTGTACATATATTTGTGGGCAAGAATTCTATTTTTCGGTAGAATGGGGAACGCCCTCGTGAGTCTATTTAAACGATGGTTTGGCAAGCAAGATACTCGCATTTTAATGGTTGGTTTAGATGCTGCGGGAAAAACTACCATATTATATCAACTTAAACTCAATGAACCAATTTCGAACACAATGCCCACTATTGGTTTCAATGTTGAAAGTGTGGAATACAACAATATCAATTTTACGGTCTGGGATATAGGAGGTCAAGACAAAATCCGAGCGTTATGGAGATTATATTTTCAACAAACCGAGGGTCTTATATTTGTAGTAGATAGCAATGATAGTGAAAGGATTGAAGAAGCTAAAGCAGAATTGTTTGGCTTACTGAGAGAAGAAGAGCTGCGCAAGTCTGTTTTACTAGTATTTGCTAATAAACAGGACCTGCCTTCAGCAATGGGGAGTACACAACTGGCTGAGAAACTGGGCCTACACACTTTGTGCGGGAGAAAATGGTATATACAGGCAACATGTGCTACGAAGGGTACAGGGATTTATGAAGGTCTTGATTGGCTGTCAAAGCACATTCGAAGTAGGAGATATGATTACTGAAAATGAAGTAATGCAGTCTAATGTGTTTGGAGCAGTTTCAGTGCTAGATTCAGCTCAGAATGTCACTTGCAAATCAATACTACTTTCCAATTCTGTTTCTCCTAGTTATCACTGCTATCAATTTACTTTTAACAAACTTTTACAAAATCGGCCTCACATCAAACATTTGATCCAAAGGTATGCATCATCATTAGTTATATTTCGGTCAATAGTTTAGCTGACCATACAATGGTAAAGTTCAAAGATTTGGTCACTTAAGTCATGAGAAATACATCGTCTTCGAATACATTGCACGACCAGTTGCCAAAACTACAGTAAACTCTGTCTAAAGCGGACAGTCGGACCAATTTTATCCACCTTTAGCCCGTTTTCCACAACGCGAATATTTCGAGCGAAAAATAAATCCAGCGACGTGGTTCGCCAGCAAAGTAATTTGCTGCGAAAAAGGCGAAAGCGAGCCAATCACGTTGCCAGATTTATTTTTTGCGCGAAAAAATTCGCGTAGTGGAAAAGTAGAACGCGTTAACCGTTAACGCGTTGAGTATATAAGTATGAAAGGGCAGGGGGGGGTCCGCCTTAGACGGGTGTCCGCTTGAAGAACGTTCACTATAACTACGCTAGTGTTCACGAATGTCAAATGGACGAACATTCTGCACATATTTCGGCGAAAGAGTTATTACAAACGTTTACGATGGCCACTTATGATTAGGTTGCATGTTTAGCCATTCCACCAACCTTGATATTATCTTCTATGTTTGTTTTCATGTCTTTTTCTCTCATCTCTCTCGTTATCATAGCGATCTTTATTCAAATGTTCTTTATTCCTAGACCTTTTACGCTTATCCAGACTATCCCGATCGCCTCGATTGTCGCTGTATTTCTTTCTATCTCCGTCCAGTTTGTTTTGGTGCTCCTGGTCCACGTCACTTTTAGACAATTTTTTTCGCTCTTTTACTTCAAACATTTCATTACTGTTTTCTTTCGTTCGTTTCTTTGATTTCTCTTTTTTCTTTTTCTTTTTCTTGGGCTCTCTTTCGTCTTCCGGATCTGAGCCAGGAGGTGTCGTGGGCGCACAACCTACCAACGGTAATTCCTTTCTCTCCCCATTCTCATCTCGCTCGTCACCTTTCGGTCGTTTGTAGTCAGCCACGTGATCAACCCTGATTGTACGCCCACCAAGCTGAAATGAGAAGGATGCAGCAACATTCGATGCAAAATATAATCATAAGATACTTGATAGTTTGTAGAAAACTTCTTACAAGTGAACCACTTTTTAACACCACTTGAGTGAGATGCCATAATTTCTATAAATAAACAAGTTCCAAGAAAATGTCGTCTTCCATACCTTTATACTATTCAAATTGTCCACAGCAAGAATTGTGCTTCTTTGGTCTTCATAGCATAAAAATCCGTAGCCTTTGGACTTGCCACTAGATTTATCTCGCACTAAATTGATATCCACAATTTCTCCATATCTGCGAGAAATATCAAGAGATTGCAAACATGAACAGAATGTGGTTTCGCGGAGAACTTGCAGTAAATGCAGTTTTAATTTGATCATGAGCAGTTTCAATATCTCAACATGAAAGACAAGTTTATGCTTGAAACACTAGAGGTAAGCGCGAAACTCAAAGACGTTACAATAACCATTATTTTACGCAACTTGCAATACAATTTTATTCCAGAGAGTGAAGAATTCTTAATGTGTGTTGAGAAAATGTTAGCGAAATGTAAAGGCCAGTTCACACGGGCGATTTTTCTCGTGTTGAACGATGTGATAGAGTGGATAACTTGGTCCAACAATTTTGCTAATGCACTCGCCAGTAACCTACTCGATCACATACACTGAAAGGGGAAAAATTGCCCGTGTGAACTGGTCTTTAGGAAAGCAATTTTCCCGCCTAGTGGGATAATTTTCTGTTTTGTCAGCAACTTTTGTAACATGTACTTTAACAAAATGGCGGGCGTAGACTTCACCAGTGAACTGTATACAATCGGATCACTAGCATTTTCTCATCTCCCCCCGGAAACGACCACATATTTTTGTCTTGACTATCTCTCTGCATACATCTAAAAACACTATTTTTTCTTTGGCTAATGGTTCAATTTTTGTGAAACTTCGTAAATAAGTGTATTTAACACAGAACT
>JAOBYK010503788.1:0-13088 GCA_025434845.1 Phenganax subtilis
GTTTCATCTCCAGCTGCACCTATCTCAACCTCCGCCACTCGCCTTTACACTTTCTCGTTCTCGTTTGCCTCCACCCCGCCCCTTCCCTATTTTCTCAAGCTTGATTTCGTAGTTGTGCAGGTATAGATTTGGTTATATTCTTATGAGCGTCACCTGAATTGTTTTCTTTTGCTTCCTAGGGAATATAGTGCGCTTGCGGATAGCGAAGAATCGGTCGAATCAGATGAGGAGTTCCATTTTGTCGATGATAAAACTTCGTCATTCACCTCAAAGAAGAAAAGATCAGATGTGCTCCAGCATTCAGGTATTAAAGACAACACACAACAAGTTAAGGTTAGTACCTTGCATTCATTCATCGTTAAAATTTTTCAATCTATGGTTGCGAAATTGGATTATGCAATTGCTTGTGCGTTTTACCAAGTGAAAACACTCCAGGCTATTGTTCACCTTAGAAAATTATTTGCAAGATCAAAATGAGCAGAAAACTTTTCGCTTTGTACAGTCAATTTCAAACAGTGTCAACTGAAGTTAAACCGGACATTTGGCAAGTTCGCTTCCAATTTACTATTTACATTCCAACTTTGGAATGTTTGGGGGTGAATTTGAAAGAACTTCGTAACGGACTTCGCAATGAACTGTGCTGACTAACTTGTGAATTTGGCGAATTCGACGATGGAACCCCAGTTCCATTTGGCGATGGAACACCAGTGTTTGATATTGTTCCAGCAGTGACCTTCATCGAATTTGCTAAGTTGCCAAGTTCCTGAGCAACGTTGATTGCGCAGTTCGTTGTGAAGTTTGTTTTAAACTTCCTACTGAATACTCCGAATTTGGAACGTAAATAGGAACGTAAACGAACTTGCAAAACTTCCAGTGTGAAGCAGGGTTGGCGCCAGGAATTCCCCAACACAGGGGCTAAGGTCGCCGACAGGGGGGCTGAACTACTAGGTTCTCGTGGCCACGATCCAAAGTTGTTATTTAAACGTTAAACTGTCCATGCAAATTTTTGTGAAAATGCAATTTAACCAAACAACAACTATCAGAAGTGGAAACTTTCATAATATTTCTTCCGTTCATTCCCCGACGAATTGTCAAATTTTTCCCGATAGGGGGCTGGAGTTCCCCGACGGGGGGCTGCTGTAGCCCCCCTGGCCCCCCTCTGGCGCCACCCCTGGTGTGAACTTAGTTGAAAATGACTCTGATATTAATGTTGCAAAACTGAGGAAAACTCAACAACCGATTTGACTGTAACATTTCGCGACAAAGAGTCTCTGCTTGAAACCGTGGTAGGAAAACTCCAGACTGGAGGGTTTTTTGATCAAATATATGTTTAATATTTACGAAATGAACGCGGTGACAAAACAATTAAAAATTCGGAGATATTGCTATATTCTTATTAAAATTCATGAATGGTCGAGTTTCTTCTTATCAAGGTTTGTTTTGACTTTTTCCAAAACTTTCTTTGAAATAAACAGCAACGGAGCGACTCAAAAATATTAGAGGGATTTCATTTCCTTTCGAAGAGTAGCGAGGAGACATATTTACTCCTATTGAAGTTTTGATCAAACTAATATAGGGTTTGTGGAAACACCGCGTAATTTTTTTATGTATGTATGTAATAAATATATAACAAATTTACGTGGTGTTTCCACCAAATTTATATCAGCTATTTAATCGCCTGCAAAGATTCAAAAAACTTATTGCTTAAACTACTTGGTATCTCAAAAAAGACTGGACTCGATTTCATTTCATGGAACTTAAAAGCTTTGAAAGCTGTCGCGGTAAAATAAGCATCATTCTATTTGGAAAGGACCACATTAGATTTTGATACATAGCGCGTGAATTTCCATGCAATATTGAGATGCAACTGGCTCTGTGAATTACCAGAACAAAATTAGTTATCAGTTAACAATTACAGCTAGAGGTAATTGTCGACCAATAGTTACAATGCAGTAAATATTGCATGCAATTTCAAGTGATATACACCAACATTTAAGTTGGTGCTTTCTGAATACAATCGCTTTATTTCAAAAATTTTGTTAAAACATCGTTAATTATACAAGGTTAAAATGACCGCTGTCACAACATCTCCGGTGAATTTATGGTTATTTTTAACTCCTACGAACCACTTCGTAGGAAAACAATTTGCTTTTGGTGAGCCTGGAGTTAATTTTGACTGCAAAAATGTGGCGTAAAATGAACTGAGGACAATTGCAAAATCACAAGGTCTTAGCCAAATTTTTATCGAGTTTCGATTTGTGTTAAGGTGGCAGTAAAAGGCTTGCAACAGGCTGAACTTGAAGGTGCCAAACTGCAGCCAGACGATTTTGCACGAATGATGGAAAGTTTTGATGGCTTCGAGCCTGGCAACAATATCTCGGCAAAAGATGAGGAGGATATTCGCTCGTTTCGAAATAAACTTTTCGACGCGACGCATCCTGGGAAGGACGAAAAACAGCCCTACGTCGAAATGGTGCGAATGCCCGCGGGTGACAAAACCCTGGCAACTAATAACCGGTCGGGGGTTCCGGAAAAGGGTTTAAACGATGGAGTGTCGAATGATGAGAAAACAGAGAGTGACAGTAATGATAAAAATTCTTTGGAAAGTGGCTCACATTCTGGGGAGACTGGGGGAAAACCTGGTCAAGACCAGTTGAATTGTGTTGAAGAAATTAATAAGGACAGGAGTGTCACGTCTGTTGGTTTTGGTGAAATGGAAATTGAAAGCGATGCAATAGGTCAAAATGCTTCGGACGAACAACATATTTATGTGAATGTGCCTGTGAAAGGTGGAAGTGATATAGACGAGGCTGGTGAGAATGTTTTTGAAGCGGAAAATGCAAAACAAACTGAAATTTGTTCACAAAATTATAGTCAAAATATGAAAACTGTTTCAGCGGATGAAAACACCGTCATGGTCAACAGTGCGTCTGAAACGCAACGAGAAAACGTTTCGAAAGATAACGAGGAGGAAAAGTTGAAGTTTACAAAAGGCGAGCAAAAGCCGAGTTCGGAAGAACAAGTGGAAACAGACTTGCCTGCGATGCCTCTGGGTAGAAGTTCGCCTCAAGTGAGCCGAGCCAATAGGCCGAAGCGAGGGAAAAGTCTGAATTTATCCGGCAAGGTGTCGAAAGACAGCGATGATTTGGAGAAAAGATCGAGCTCGATCGGACAAGTCGTCAAAAGAGCTTCGACCTTTTTGACTGATAAAATTTCTCGGCCGGTCGCAAGTGATGTATCGAAGGCGAATCAACAAGTGAAGATGAACGAAGGTTCGGTAAATTCCGGTAAAATTGCTGGAAAGAGTGATTTAAGTGAAAAAGCAAAGGAACAGTCTTCTGAAGATGTTTACTTGACGGTTTTGCCTTCGAAAGCGGATGTGCCGAAGACTGAAGGTGGCGTCGGTGGACGTGTCGCCGAGGACGAGTTTGGAACTGAGCGGAGCAGTTGGTTATACAAGACCGGAAAAACGCATGGCAAGTGCCCGTCATACCTTGTGATCAGCGGTGGTGAAGGACACGTGGACTTGCGATTGAAAGTGAAGTCGAAGCAGGATTTGAAGAAAGACGCGCAGAGCATGTTTTTAATATGGAGAGTAAGCAGCAAGATGTGAGCGTTTTGGAAAGTTGCGTTGCGGCTTACTTCACACTCGTTTGCAATCCAGCTTGCATTATTCTTTTACGGAATAAAATTGAGTTGCAAGTTGCAAAAAAAATTTGCCTCAAGTGAATTGCTTTTAAAATTGTCAGATATATACGATTTTGAGCTCGTGACAAAATTTTAACAAACTTTTGTTCCATCTTTCTTGTTTGCAGAGTTTCAGACCATGTATCTAATTCCTACTATGATTTTATTTGCCTACCATAATGTAATTACCTACGAGAACTGCATTATTTATTATGTTTTGCTGTAATAGAGTTAAATAAACATTGTAATAATTTTACAAAACTATAGAATGTTCATGCATGGAACCAGGGATAATCAACTACGTTATTTTGGAGTTTTTAAAGAGGATTTTGATATTCTGTCGATTAACAGGCGCTTAATAGAGGTTTGATGGTAAGTTCTTCCAACAATGTCGTTCTCGCTTACTTTATTTTCCAATGTTCAGGGTATTTTGGGGGTTATTTTAGCTTATTTAGATTTTAGATTTACTTTATCTTTCTTATTTGCGGAGTTTCAGACCATGTATCTACTTTCTACTATCATTTTTATTTGCCTACCATAATGTAACTATACGTACGAGAACTGCATTATTTATTATAATGTTTCGCTGTAATAGAGTTAAATAAACATTTTAATAATATAACGTAACTATAAAATGCTCACGCATGGGGCCAGGTGTAATTAACAATGTTATTTTGGGAGTTTCCAAAGGGGATGTTGATATGCTGTTGATTAATAGGCACTTAATAAAGGTTTGATGGTAAGTTCTTCCAACAATGTCCTACTCGCTTACTCTATATTTTCCAATGTTCAGAGTTTTTTGGGGTTATTTTAGCTTGTAAGACTTCTTTCCTTTCTTCGAGGCGATGTTGCTGCGGTGCGGTAGTTTTGGGCGAGGTGGTAACGTATCACTCGAGCAATGACTCATCGCTTCATTTAAGTCCTCAGTTGGGCTGTTTTTCTGCGGTCTAATTGACCCGCCTTGTTCACGTTCGGCTGTCTGTGCAGCCAGCACTCTCTTCGCGTGCACCGTCTCAAAACTGTGACAGCGGCTACATTTTTTGCCAAACTTGCACTTGCTGTTCACGAAATCGTTGCACACGTGCAACAGCTTGCAATTATCTTTTTTCAAGCACATATCACCTATAAAAAATACATTTGCAATAGTCTGTATGTCACAGCCGGGCTGGATCGCGTGCCAGGTGGCAGGAGCGACATCTTGTCGTGTAATTGATTCCACAAAAAAAATTTACGTTTCTGTGGACAAATTGGCTGCCCTGCTTACGGCCAATTCTGGGCTTGGCTTATCAGCGAATTCTTGGCTCCCGGGATGGAATTTTTTTATGTGAACAAACTTGCCGGTCTTGCTGGGGTGAAAGTTTTTTTGTAAATGACTGCTTTTGCGAAATTTATTTGCCTTTTATATCGATTCCTGCATGGCAGGGGGGTAGTTGGATTGTTTGAATTGCGTGCCTGCGTTTATTGAAGTCTTAAAACGTATTTAATCTATATGCTTGATTTCACCATTGACTATTTAACAATTAGTCGTCAAAGAAAGGTTATTATAGGCCTACTGAGCCGAGGGCAAAGTGAAGTCAGGCTTGCAATAACCAAGCCTGAGGCGACTAATTGCTTTAGTATAAATTTCCAGGTGTTTACAAATAATAATCAACAAACTTTATAAAACTTCTTCAAATTCACTGTAAATTGTTGCCTGCATAATTTATAAACGTCAGTGGGGTGGTTGTACGAAGCCCGTTTTCCGTAAACGGTGTATAAGTTCAAAATAGACATATATTTATTTAATCCTTGAACAACGAAATTGAAAGTTTTTTAACTGAATACTATTGTTATGTTTTTACTGATACAGTTTAATTACATAAGATATGATTTGAAAGTTTTACAAAAAGGGTGGGGGTGTTATTGAATTCTGACTTACCCCGCCGTTTAAGCTAAACAGCGTACGAACAATCGGCCCCAGTCTGCTCCGTATCGCAGTGCGACGAAGCCAGTTTTTTGCAAATAAAAGCACCGAAAGTTTAATATTTCACTTTGAAATACTTTAAGCCATATTTCGTTGTTTGTTTGGTTTTTTCAGAATAATCTTTAATTTGAGCAATTTTCTCTTCTGTTATACTACGACAAAACAAGCAGCTATTTTGAAAAAAAAACAGCAAAAAGCTGAAAGAGTGACAGTCACTGACCGATGACTCTCACTTTAGACACAGGGATTCTTAACCAATCAAAATGCAGGAAGATCAGTAGTCACCTAGAAATTTGTACTAAATCGTCATTTCGAGCGAATAGCTGGTAGAGTCTACCAGTTGTTACCTTTGTCATCGTTGTACTTCTTGCAAACGACTGGGCCAAAAGTGGTATACACTTGGGTTTTCATTTCCTTTTTTGAAGTGATCGTTTTAGATGATTTGATGCGCGTATTCTTATCCCCATCTATTGCGGGGTTGGTAGATTGCTTCTCGTTTGAAATATTAGCAGGTGGCGTGGTGACGAAGTTTTTGAGGACACACAGACTATGGAATTTGGTTCGTGGTTTCTCACACTTGAATTCGGATGACTTTGAGTAATCATTTGCTGGGGTATAGGATAATAGTTGGTTCTGACGGCTTGCAGTCGCTTTACTCGCGGCAACCAATTTTTGATCGGAAGTCGTAGTAGGGCAGTGGGCGGCGACGATCGGATGGGCTGAGTTGGTTTTCCCACTGCGGCTGTTGGACGGGTTTGTCGAATCTTCACGATCGTTGGCAAAAAGGTTTGGCGTGGCATCTCTTTGGCTATTGGGTGGGACGTTGCCTTCACACTGAGACTTCTTCGAAGCATAGGCTGCCATGATGTGCTTGGGCTGCGGTTTTGTATTACTGTTAAGGATAGGTACTGTATCTAGAAGACTGGATAGCCCCGGAGTTATGGCTGTTGCTAAAACAGACAAGACTGGAGTTTGGTTGCTTTCGCTCGTACTACAGACAGCAGTTATGTTGTCAGGTGTGGTTTCTACTTGGTAAGTCGAACTTTCTCGCGTCTTCACCCCCATTTTGTCATCTCCATTAGCGGGTGGACAAAGGGAGGGAGCTCTGCTCGGATCCCTTGGGGTCACTTTCTCTGAGTCAGCCAAATTGAAGTTGGCTTTCGAAGTACGGGTTGTTTGACAACTTTCTGTGCACGCGTCGGCTCCACCAGTTGCAACTGCCCCTATCGGAGCATCTTGGCCACCTGAGTGGGCTTGTTTTCCCATATTTCTTTTTAGTGCAGAGAGGACTATCTTTTCATTGCCTTCTGGCGAATTACCCACGTGTAGACACTCGGGACTATTGCCTGCTGCGCATGTATCACCGTGCCAAGTCTTATTGCGTTCGCATGTTTTCAGATTACCAATTGTTTTACCATGTTCAGGTTTATGCTCTTTCAAGACC
This sequence comes from Phenganax subtilis, assembly GCA_025434845.1. Classification (NCBI taxonomy): domain Eukaryota; kingdom Metazoa; phylum Cnidaria; class Anthozoa; order Malacalcyonacea; family Clavulariidae; genus Phenganax; species Phenganax subtilis. The sequence goes on from JAOBYK010503788.1 coordinate 7,095, forward strand.
TTTTGAAACAGACGTTTTAATGCGACAGGTGATAGAGTATCCAATTTGTGATCAACCAGCAGGGCAATTGTTTTGTCTTTATCGAACCTGTGCGAACTTTTGCATCGATTTCCATACTCGCATCTTTCCTCTAAGAATGAACGACATATATGCAGCTCTTTGCAAGATTTGGCCTTGCAGTTTCCATCTTTAGACGGAAACATAAATCGGTTGCACAATTTCAGTGCAGTCTTCGCTTCGACAAATTGCTCACTTCTGACTGTTCTCACTTGAAACCTTTTCGAGTGGGCATTTACAAATGCCAAAGCTGTCTCGCTGTCATAGTACTAAAAAAAAGAACGATTCATCGCATTTGCAGATAAGGAAACCATCACCTCGCGCGAGGGAGGTGATGGCGGATATGATTCCGCCTAGCCGGGACGGGGTGATATACGAGATTCGGCTAGACATTCAAACTGCACTGAGTTTTAAAATCGGGCAAGACGGGGCGAGAAGGTTGATCACGAAGTTTTTCAGATGTGCATACCTTCTGACCTCTCTGTGTCTATAAAAATTGTGCGCGTGCTACGAACCATTGTCAGAAGTTTGTGCAAAGTTACCTGATCTGGATCGAACTCTTGCAAGCGTGTTGCTACGTAGGTAAGAGGCAGGCAACATTCCTCGCCGTTCCAAATTAAATACGAGAACAGCTTTGAAGCCACAGAAAATTCAGGGCTTTTCGCTTGGTTTCTATCACCAGAACAAGTAGTGGAAACACCTTGAGTGGGCGAATTCCGTTTCTTGTTTCTAAGGACGGCGAGGATATCTTCTTCGCCACAGAGATGGCTCGATTTATGAGAGGCTAACACTTTCCTGGCATGTTCTGTATCGAAACTATGGCTCAGTTTACATTTATTTTTGGCCAAGCAATCGCCGTCTATAAAGCCTTCACAAACGTGGAGAAATTTGCACTTGTCCCCGTCCATACATACGCGACCGGTGCGGTAAAACATACAAACCTGCGGTCCGAAATTTTTTGCAGCATATCTGCGTTTGTGCTTCCACAACACTTTTTGAAACAACGTTTTTAAAACGTCCATTGGTTGGTCGCCCAATTTATGGAGTTTTAGCAGATACCTTGTGTGACTGTCGTCAAACGAGTGAGGTCTGTGGCATTTTTGGTGGCATGCTTCCTCCAAAAACAAACGGCAAACGTGGAGTTTTTCGCATGACGTACTTTGACACTTGTTTTTCTGAGATGGAAACATGAACGGGTCGCATAACTTCAGCGAGGTCATGCATTCGACATACTGCTTGCCCTCGACCGTTGTGACTGCAAATTTCTTGGGATGGGTTTCCAAATATTCCACCGTATTCCGGTCGCTATAACCCTAAATAATTAAAATATTTAAGGTAATTAACGGACGTTACCGGCAATAGATTTGCCCTTATAAACAAACCATCCCGCTTCGACGTACAAGAACATGATTTACTCCCTGATGATGATTCACTACTATTTGAAAGGTAGACAATAAATTGGACATTGTGGAAACGTTGGGCCTTGGTCTCCGACTTCTTGATAAGTTACACTCAATGCATAGTGCAGGTTCGAAATGTTGGGTCGTGAATTGTTGCTGTTGCGTTCATTTGGCCATTTGACCGGTTCATATCATTAGTTTGTATGAGACGGAATGGCCAAGTTACTGGATTCCCGATGTAAGCAAACCTGGATCTCCTTGAGGTGCGATGAAATTTCCAATATACAAAGGCAACAAGCAGGTCTTGCTCGGCCAACCGAGGTGAAAACTTTTTGGCGATTTATAGTCTTTTCAGCTGCAAGCAACCGTTAACTACAAACGTTTTTGCCTCTATTGGTCAATCAGTAGACGCATATGCTAGCGTGCGATGGATCTATGCTGATTTCTTGAATCAGTGCATGTGGCACTTCATTACGTCATTTATCACGTGCGAAGCATATAAATAATTACGACAATTTCAGCACGACAAACAAAGATCACACCAAACAAACTTTACAAACCTTGGTACAAACAATACTGAAACTACAAAATAGCTAACAATATAGACCGTAGAAAACGTATTTTAAGCACGCAGGTACGGTCCAGTGCAGGTTGTTGTTCATTTCAGAAAACTTTTGAATGCGCAGTTGCGAAGTTGGTTCCAAACATGTCAATTACGTTTCTGCATTCGGACGTTGGGCGTTTGCTTCGCAACGAAGTTCGCCAATTCGCCGCCAAATTCATTACATCAGTACTTAATATGTTCTTACAATTCCGTACTATGAACGGATTAGAACGTGAATTGAGCGATTTTATGATTAAATGTTTGCCCATGAAACAGTCCAACACAAATTCAGACAAGGAGATGCTCCAATGACTGCGTTCAACATGATTTATGAACATTTGTTTACATATTGCCTCGAATTGAAACGTCACAAATGAGCCGCAAAGTTCGTTGCGAAGTTTACGGCCAACTTCCGAACTTGGAAACGTAATTGAAAAGTTCACAACGAACTTGACAACCGCGCAATGAAATGTTATCTGCGATCTACAATAATATATCACGAAAAGTTATACTTGACTTTGTAACGATGCTGATTAATATCTCATTTGTCTCATATTTACTGGGCCCGAGGGAAACTGTGTTTCTCAGTTGTCAGTAGGTTCTCAGTTGTAACTGACGAGTGCCGCTAGCTATGGGTGGCCAATTAACAACTAAATATGGCTTATGACGCGTCCAGTATATGCACGTACGCTACAGCGTACCTATTTTTTCGTATTTGTTCACGGTTGAAAATTTCTCGTTTCCCAATTGAACTGCCCTCGTTTGAACCAAAGAGTAGCATGTCTTGACAGGTTACGCCCATTTTTTGTCAAAAATTCTGCTCCCCTCATTCAATTGCGCACATTTTAAAAGGCAACGTTCATTTCTCAATGCGCGGTTGCGAAGTTTGTTGCAAGCTTGCAATTACGTATTCAAATCCGGAAGTTGGGCGCGGCGGCGCAAATTTGCCGACCCGCAAGTTCATTACAGAGTAAGTACTTGCAGGCTTCGCAGTTTCGTAAACATAAATGAATTTGAGAGTAAATTGAATGATTTCATGCGTTAACTTTTCCCGGTTCAACAGGCCATCACAAATTCTGACAAGTAGATACTCCAATGATTTTTTTCAACAAGATTTATGAACAGTCGTTTGTTTACACTTTATTTCGAAGGAATGAAATAACGAGCAACGTTTCTCATCTATTCACACCAATCCGACAAGAATTTCGATTCGACATAGTACAAAACATGGACTGGAAGGGACTGATTTTTACTTCGGTTTTCTAAGAATTTTATCTTTTCGTGGGACTACTAACTAGGAGTTACTATCGTAAGGAAGTGCTGCCTTTTTAAGCAAACAGTGCGAAATGCAAAGCTAGGCCAAGAAGGAGTTCACAAGAAGACGCCTAGTCAAATGTTAGAAACGATATAAACGGCTTAAAGGCATTGTTGTTTTTATTCATATTTCTATTTCTGGTATTTTACCTGGGTATTATATATTAGAGAGTTCAAATATCCAGAACACTGGGAAATTTAATGACAACTGCAGTTGCATTAGGATTGTCGTAAAACTGTAGCCAAATGTAATGTTCGTAAATTGTGAAAATCCTTTATGTGTATGACTGTAGTAGAGAATAGATAAAAGAGATAAATAACTTAGTAAAAGCACGACTAAATGTGAATCAGCGTTGCAAAACAGAGAGAGGAACGGATTATCCCGCACAATGACGCGAACGGATAGAGTTATGGTCAGTGTACGGGAAAAAGGGAACCTCAAAACTTGCAAAAGCATGCATAAATTGCGTCAAAGAGACGTCAGTGTTGGAATGAACACTACAGTGTGAAGACTCTTCGCTGTCCGCTGTTACAAGCCCTTGAAGCACTTCTTCATAATTTATAAACCGTACAAGGCTTTTATCTATGGGCTCAACCTACAGATATTCAAGTATTAGTTTGCACCCTTAAGAATTTTTGCAGCGGCTGCTCCGCACAGCTTAATAGTTTTATGTATTATGTGCACCAAGTAAACACAGCCGTAAACACAGACGCGTCAATTTGAAACATGAGATTCGGTCTGAAGATGTATCAGCGGTTGTAATTACTGCTTTATAAAGATGATTGAGAATTGTCCATTCCATGAAATGCACTATTAACTTTTTGACGATATTTCATCAAGAAACATCACAGCCAACTCCCAATCCATCTTTCATAATTATGACGTTTCTCATGGCAAAATCAATATACGACACCTCTCTTATTCACTATGTTGTACTTGTAAGTCATAACACTTCATAAAAATGAAGTCACTAGTAAGTAGTCCTAGTAAAGTTTAAATTCTAAGAAACCTTAAGTAAAAATCAGTCCAGTCCAGTCCATGTTTTGTACTATGCATACGATTTCGCTAGCGTTCACACTTGCTGAAATTGTAGTGCGCTTACCAAAAGCTTTTCAGACATCAGGGGCCGGTTGTACGAAAGGTGAATAGCGCTATCCACTGGATAGTGATTTTTTTAAACATTCGTAAAATTTTCTACTGATCGTTATAAAACAAGATTAAGAGTGCTATTCATAGATTAAAGGTCACTATATGTTTATTTCTTTGGCCAATTTGAATGTTTCGTCGTTTTTTGTACAATATTGCAGAGGCTGAAAAAAACACTATCCACTAGATAGCGTTATCCACCTTTCGTACAACCGGCCCCAGCAGACGAACCAAGTTAGCCACATTTGTTTTCGAAAATATGTTTCAAAATAAGTCTGAGAACTTAAGCATCCAAATATAGATGGAACCAGTATTCATACAATGCCACAAAGCCTTCCGTTTTTATCTCGCTCCGTTTGGAAGCTGTGCTCAAATTGTAACCGCAATGTGACGTTTTCAAACAATTTTGCACCGGAATAATTTGAACGCCACAGTCAATTGCGACTTTTTTGTGTCGTTTTGGGCGTAGTGTGAACGAAGTCCAACGCAGCTAGTAGGAACACGACGCCAGGCCAGCTACAGGACCGGACCGGTTCATATGAATACCAATGTTGAATCCCATGTTTTACAAATGGCTTATGATTAAGACTATACGTGTAATCTGTTGTTTTCTGTAACTTATGTGTATTATATATATTATTAAAATTCGTTTTATTACATATTGACATAGTATTAACAGCACAGTAATGAAGTGAGGAGTGGAGTTGCGGAATGTCACAAGTGATGGGAGGTAATTGTGATTATTGACGTTGTAACTTCTGGAAATATTTCGACTCTAATCAGCTAGTACAGAAACCTGTCTTTTTATGTGTCTGCCGAAGAAAGTAGATTATAGGACGTCTGCGCGCATTGCGTCCGACGAACAATACGCTCGGTGTACTGGTAGTCGTCTGAAGTACAGTTTATGAATGTTTTAGTTCATCAAAATATACGGATATCTGTCACGATACCTTAAATGCTTTAAATCCCTTCAAATGTGTGGTAACGTCAACCAATGGAAGGCGGCATTTATTCCCATGACAGATTATGTACGAGAACAATTTCGAAGGCACGGCATTCTTGGAAGAGGTAGCCATTTTGTTGCTAGTCATGAGACTTGCGCCGGCTCACCATGTCACGCAAGAGTACTGAGGTTAGCCTGCATGTGTTCCAGTCCACTACACCGTCACAAAGTGTGACCGTCTCAGTGAACTATATACATGGAAGGCCAACTTCGGCCAAAAAAGTGAAGCCAAAGATGGCGGAAATTGAAGGCATTCTTGCGCGTCATTTTCAGTCCCCTTGCGTGCGCGGTCAACTTTTTATGGCCAAGGAGTGAGGGAATTTTTGTTTCATAATTTTTCCTTTTTTCGTAAAAATAAGTACGAAAATAGTTTTTTATATCGCTGAGGAGTGTCCTGAAGTTGAAGTAATACTGTTTGTCTTCATTATGATTTAAAAACAAGAAAGAAATGGATAATCTAAACCTGTCA
>JAOBYK010503899.1:0-13082 GCA_025434845.1 Phenganax subtilis
GGCCGATGACCGATAGTGAAAAGTGACGCCGTTAATCGGCCTTGCCGGTGTTTTGCCGATATATCGGCTCACCTCTACATAAAACTTACTGACCATTTCATCAACGGTTCCTTCATGTAAAGTTATAGTATCCCAATCCACTTGTTCCAACTCGCGCATAATTTTTAACTGGTTCTGTTTTATAACCTGTTCTGTTTCATAATCAGTTGACATACATACACAATATTCAGCCGATTAAGACTGGCATTTGCAGCTCCCTGCAGAGCATCACAGGAAATTTGTCAATCTCACAGGAAATTTGCCAATCTTCAGTTTGGTTTGGTGGAAAACGCGGGTATGCGGATTGCGGATATGCCAGTAGATTATTGCGGATAGATTTTGCGGATAGATATTGCGGATACATTTTGCAGATAGATATTGCGGACAGATTTTGTGGATAGATTTTGCGGATAGATTTTGCGGATAGATGTTGCAGACGTGTTGGAATTTGCTTAATATGTTATTAATCAATAAAGTATTGTTAGTTTACTAAAAAACTCCATTCTTAGCTGTAACAGTGTTTTTGACGAATCAAAGAACATGTAGCTCTCTCAGTCTAAGCAGATGCGAGATATTCAAGTCACCACATATGACATGTGAATAATAAAACTTGATGTATTAATAAAACAACGAAGCTCAGTTCGGCTTTGTTTATTGGTCGTAAAATGCATATTGTATGTTTTAGTTCTAAATGTCGCAGTCAATGTAATGCGTTCTGACCGCGTTTCAAACTATAAGTTTGACGCAAGGGGGTAAACTTGGTGAAGGGAATATTTCACACATTTTGCTGATATATTTACACGAAGTTCGTCGATACATGACGTATTCTACAACTAAATCCAAATAACAAAGTCGATATGCAATTTGTAGGTCAAGGTAGGTGAGGCATCTTCACATAAAAGTTGTATTGTTATTGTCTTGGAATACGATATTTCAGATCATAAATTCGATGCTTGAAAAGGCTTTTTTACTGCACGTTTTCATGTCTAGTATGTCATTCGTATCCGCTTTGGTTCTGCCAGATCTTGTCAAATTTCACACTAACTGTTGGAAGGCGTGAATTCAAAACTGCCTGTTTTTTCTAGTGCTGGAGTATCTTTTAGGGATTCCATTGCTGGTTTGCCCGAATTCCAGTGGTGCAATATAACAATAATGAGCATTGGAAACCAGAATATCAGACGTTTTTAAATCGTGATGATATATACTGGATCGATGCAAATATTCCAAGCCCACATTGATTTTCAGCTGGAATGATGATGGGAAGAGTGTGATTGCATTCATGTTGTCAAGTTGGCCAAGAAATTCCTCGAGGTTGCTTACACGGGAACCGCTCAGACAAAATGGAATGAAGTCAAAGCAGATATACTCCAGCATAAGTGCTGGAGGTTTTATACATACTGTTTTGAACGACACAATGTTCTTGTGTTCATGTTTCTGCAACAGACTAGTCTCTTTGAAAAATCTTTGTTTTGCTTCAACTCTAGGAGATCCAATCATCTTTTTAACAACAACTTTTGTCGTAGAGAGCTGTTTTCAACCAAACTTTGATCGCCGTCTCAAGCCATGTATACCAAGCCAAATGTCCCACGGCCGATTTCAGTCATTTCTGAAAGCTTGGACAACTGGAATTCCGGCAAACCAGCAATGGAATGCCTAAAAGATACTCCAGCACTAGAAAGAACAGGCAGTTTTGAATTCACGCCTTCCAACAGTTAGTGTGAAATTTGACAAGATCTGGCAGAACCAAAGCGGATACGAATGACATACTAGACATGAAAACGTGCAGTAAAAAAGCCTTTTCAAGCATCGAATTTATGATCTGAAATATCGTATTCCAAGACAATAACAATACAACTTTTATGTGAAGATGCCTCACCTACCTTGACCTACAAATTGCATATCGACTTTGTTATTTGGATTTAGTTGTAGAATACGTCATGTATCGACGAACTTCGTGTAAATATATCAGCAAAATGCGTGAAATATTCCCTTCACCAAGTTTACCCCCTTGCCTCGAACTTATAGTTTGAAACGCGGTCAGAACGCATTACATTGACTGCGACATTTGAAACTAAAACATACATTATGCATTTTACGGCCGATAAAAAAAGCCGAACTGAGCTTCGTTGTTTTATTGATACATCAAGTTTTATTATTCACATGTCATATGTGGTGACTTGAATATCTCGCATCTGCTTAGACTGAGAGAGCTACATGTTCTTTGATTCGTCAAAAACACTGTTACAGCTAAGAATGGAGTTCTTTAGTTAACTAACAATACTTTATTGATTAATAACACATTAAGCCAAATCCAACCTCTGCAACATTATCCGCAAAATCTATCCGCAATATCTACCCGCAATAATCTACCCGCATATCCGCAATCCGCTTACCCGCATTTTCCACCAAACCTTCAGTTTTACTGATCACTTCCCCGCTAGGCCAATGGCGTTTTACAGTAGATGAATTTATATCTTAACGCGGGCAGATTCTATTATGGATATCGATCGACTCGACCGATTTTAGCTAGCCGAGTTATTCAAGAGTAAGGACGTTCCTAAAGACATCAGCGATTCACTGGTAGGTAACTTATATGATGTATTTTTGCTTTTTGCCCATCTGGATTCATAATGCATGCATTTCCGGAAAGTTAAGAAGTAAAAAATGCTCATGATTTTCAAAATGATGTATCAGCAAACTGCTGCTGGTTCTACATTTATTTAGAATTTATTTATATATAGATGGAATAACGCTCGAGTGCTTATTGAATGACCAAACGGAGTTCCAATCTAGATCTATGTTTCTAAAGTCTGCATGGTCATTGTTTACTCTTGAAGCCCATCGTGAAAAGCCTTAGCGAATACAGTCAAGCAACAACGGCAGACAAAGCTCTAGGACATGAACCTAGCACGCGTCAGGCTCAACCTAAGCCAGAAAAACATGTAAGTTTTTGTTTGTTTATAAAAATATGATTGTTTATTTGCCTCGTGGGTTGTTTGCTACTGTAGCGACGGCAAGGGCATGCTGGAGTCTTCTACAAACATACTTGATTAGCGTCAGACAGCTTACGCTCATTAGGTCGTTTCTTGGCGTATATAGAGAACCAAACAAATTATTCTACTTTATGATTCAGTGATGGGTGGGTACCAAACTTCGATCAGGTAGCTGCTTGTAATATGCATATACTGAGCTAAGAAAGAAATTATTCAATCTTCAATCTATAATTATAAAGCTTGAAAACACATGCACGCTGTTTATACCAGTTTCGAGAACATTTATAGCTGACTAACGAAGATACCCGGCGTTCAATAGGTACCTTCTCAACAATTTCACAGTAATTTCACCATGGTATTTACTATTTTATGGCTTAAAACATTCACCAATAAGAATATATATATGGTTTACAGGATCTAAGAGCAACAATTACAAATTTATTAGCAATCGGACAAAAAACGTAAATGCTACTTATGTAGTAGATTATTTGAGAGCTGCATGAGGCTAATGTGCATGAGAGTGTTAATATAACTTTGAGAGCGCGCGATTTAATTAAACGCCAGATTAATTGTCTGGTTTATTTATACCCAGTGTGAGCAAACGCTGCAGATGGTTTCTTGTCTAACTAAGGACACCAAAATCATCAGGCCAAACTATAAGTGTCATTCATTTGCTCCATATTTAAGAGTTTAAGGTGAGATGGCACATCTCTAAATCTGGGGAACGGAACGGGGAATGCAAAAACCCGGAATACTAAAACCCGGAATCTCTAAAACCAGGAATACTAAAACCCGGAATCTCTAAAACCAGGATTCTCTTGGACTTCGTTTACTTACACCAGAGCAAAAGTTTCCGGACTCATAGAAGTATCGTTTATCGCAATATGGGTTTACACAAGATTGCAAGAGATCGACGAAAGCGGCAATCACCCATGTCCTCCATTTTCAGTACTAAATTAATTTTCGGATTCATTTTTTGTTTGGAGGGTTCCCACAAACTTTTCCGGATTTGAAGTTTCCTGAATTCTGCTCAATCTGTGACAGTTTACTATCAGAATCATCCTCACCAGTGTAAACGAGGAAACGATTCTGAAACGTAAACAAGTTGGATTCGTTACGAATCCAGGAACTTTTGCTTTGATGTATGCGCAGCCTAAATCGTCGATGACACAGGGAGAAAAAATGAAAACTGGAATATCCAAAACCTGGAAGGCTTACCCTCACAAGTCAGTGTATTGAAATAATGAACGACAATTTTTCCGTTGATATGTTAAACTAACAAACCTAATTCCAATCAACGAACTTGAAAATATCAACATCAACAATTTATTTAAAGGTAATGGTAATAGATAAATACTTTGACCGTGAGCAATTTTCCTCGTTCTGCTTTTGCCCCGACAACAAGGAAGCATATCACGATAGTCATTGGTGTTACTGAAATGACTAAAGTAAAATATGACCAGCCGATCTATTGTCATTTCCCCTTTTGAAATATTAGCATAAACAACACAAAAGAAAACTTAAATATAAGTTGAATAAAAAAAACAATTGAAATTTTGCCTGCGAAGAATGACTACAGACGTCTTACAAACAAGAGTTTTAGGAAGCCGAGTGTTGCCGCATCTGACTTAGCTTAAATATGATTACGCATTAATGACATTGCCATTCTTTCAAATATAAGAGTTGTACGTCCAACCAAATTCAGATGATAATCGTTCCAGATGTTCAGGGCGTAGAAACTGCAAAAATTCAGGAGACACGACCAGGAGCTCTGGACGAAAATGCGGATACCTCGTCAGAATGCAGTTCATTCTACGATGGAAATGAACATTCTGTGGAGAGCACTTATTTGGAGTTGCCTGGTCGCTTTATCTCTGTATTGTCGTAGATCTCGATAGACGATAACTAAATCATCTGGTAACCCTTGAGGAGGGTTAACGATTCCTTGGCCACAACCATAACATTTCGATACTGTTGTTCCTGCAACCCAATTCAAATTAAACTTATTGCTCGAGACAGTAGAGGGTGTCGATGATGAAGGGGTGGAAAACGACTCATTTTGTGCCCGCGCAGATTCAAGTGGTTGTGATGTCGCACTAAAGGTAGAAAGGTATGGCGTAGTTTGAGAGGAAAAAAGCCGTGGTTGCTGACGTTCCATGAGTGTTGTCGGTAGTGATGGTTGTGTGTACCCACACTGTCGTGACGATGGTGGTGTTTCCATTTGCTGATAAGCAACAGGCCGAGGGTTCATAATTGAGGACATAGCACGAGGTGGAAAAGCCGCTGAGTGCAGATTACCTGCTTGCGACTGTGGGGAAGACGACAACGGTTTCAGAAGGCAAGTGATGGAACCTACCTCTGACGGTGGCGTTTCTTGACTGAGAAAAGGCGTTGCTATGACCGACCCAGCCCCGTAAATCATGGAGGGATACGACGTACAATGGCTGCTCATTGTTGGATGATATTCATTGTCTTGCCTATCTAGAAGATCGACATGTTCAAGAATAGGTATAGCTTTCCCACTCGAACGCTTTCTTTTCAATGGTTTCTTGCCTGCAGTTTTAGGCCCGCCTTGCTCGACCATACTCATCATATTCGGTCGTTTCCTTGTCCGTCTTAACCAAGCAACGAACTCGTTTAGACTCCCGGAAACTTGGGCCACGGCCAAAACGTGCTCACAAACTTTGGTAGACTTGTTAACGCAGCCTCGATCGCACGTCCATGATCCACCTTTCCCAGGTTTCACATTGTGGAACTTATTTGCTGTGCCGGCCACAATATATGATCCATCTGAAGAACCTGGTGTTGGAATGACGTTTCCTGGCGTTGCTAGCAGATTAGTTGCTTTCGCATGATACTAGCAGTTCCGGCAACTATTTCAAACGCTGAAACTGATGTGCTTTGTACTGCTGGGTTTAGATGAATTTCCGTCGTTACGTCCTTTCTGGCATCCATTCCTGCATCATGATAGGACACCAGTTTCTTCTTAATTTGCACGTGGGTCAAGTAGCTACGATCGCGGTCATTTGCTCCTAGATGCGCAAATTCCTCTCTCAAACGAAACGGACCCTTTCCAAACACAGCACGGTCCTCAATCCGCTGTTGGGTTTCAACGATATCTTTAATTTTTTCAACGAAACTCGTGCGGCTTCTGTTCAGAAAAGTGGAGGCCATGCTTGATCGTAAAATTAGCAGCCTCTGGGTCATTATTAGTGTGTTCGCTGGGAGGATTGCCCAAACCTGCTTCGATACACACATGCTTCAACATTGATGCTTTCATGTCTTCGACCTGTACATACAAAGAAATATAATGGTTCTGGTAACAAAGTGTACCAAACGCAACAAGTTTGTGACACACCTGTTGCATTGGGGTTAGAAAAGATAAAAGTGGTGTTAAAGGTCTTGTTTGCAACATGTTTCATAAAAAAGAAATTGAAACACCAACAGCTTGTAATCGATAACAGGCTATTGTACGTCATCCGTAAGTACAGAAATGATACTATACCACGCTGTCATTAAAAAGCTTTTGTATCGTTGGAAGGTTTGTTCAAACTGACAATAGCTCCTTATAGTATCAATGCGCATCGGTACAAAAGCATTTCAAGACTGATTACTTCTTAACTTCGCAGGTTATGATTGCAAACTCGCTTACAACATTTTTAAGCCTATCAAAACATGAAAATGGCAAATGTGGTAAAATTTTTAAATGTCGTTAATGTTGAAAATAAGTAAAAATGGTACAGTTTTTATGTAGTCCTGTTACTGTGGCATAGAAAATGTTTAACGACATTTACCATACGCCAGATTCCACTTGACTTGCAAAATGAAGTTGGGGAAGTGTGGTGATCGCTACTTGTAGGTACGTACAGTTGCTAATATCTATCAATGACAGTAGGCATTTGTCCCTTCATATCTTGTGCAGATTTACTTTTACTCTGAGCAATTAATGAACTCATCTCAGTTCATCGTGTATAATACTTGGATTGTTTACGGCCTATTTTTAGATCATATGCAGAAAAACTTTGATAGACGTGTAGTGATCTATCGTGCTTCAACGGAATTCTTCAACATTTTCATGATCAGAAAATAATTAATAGCTAGACAAAAATACGAAAAATATTGTGAATTGTGTTACCTTTTCTTTCTTGAACCACTCATGGAATGTCGGTGCTTCGCCATCACGATGACCCTCTCACTCGTTCCACTAGGTTTTAAGGCCTTCTAACTTTTCGTCAAACTCTTCTTTGCTGTCGCAATCCACAAGTCCGTAGAACTTTGTGGACTCCTCCTGCTTTCCAAATATTTCATCAATATATTGCTTCTTATTGTTAGCTATATTCTTCGGGCAGTAAGTTCACGTTTAATATTCTCCTTAACATGCAGAAAACAGCGAAGAAATATGGCAAAAGTAAAGTTCCGTTTGAAAGATCCCTTCTAGTTCTGGTTTGGCGACAGTCAACGCATGAGCAAATTTCAAATACGTTTTCCAGTCTTTACGTTGATGTATCATCAAAGGGCCGATGAAAACAGGCTTTTCTGTCTTGGGATTCACGAGCTTTAAATTTCGAAACGTCGTAACAGTTAGGCTAATGTTCCGATCGAAAATATTGAATGTCGGGTTGGCTCCAAATACACAGAACTCGTTTTGATTGGTACAAAATTTTGATACTTCTTCTAACTGTTTATCATTTGCCAGGACAACGAAAAGATCTGGATGTATGGAACACTCCCGTATGAATATCGATTCTTTAGACTCTTCCTCTTGACGTCTAGCTCGCTCAAGTAGAGTTCAAATGCTATCAATGGAAACATTCGCAGTTGTTGCACGGATTCGGTTACCTGACAGACATCCATCTGTACATTCTTCAGCGTAATTACTAGATTGCTTAGCCAAGTGTCTCGCATTGTAAAGATCTTTGCGACCTCGAGGAAGCTCGCTTGCTGATCTAGCACTTGTCACATCTCAACTCCAGATAAACAACGTCCAGGATCTCTTTTGCTGTCTTTTTATCTAAAACGAACCTTTTTAATTTTTCCCTGGTACTTGTTTGCAGTCGCCTGTATGAATACTTTACTTTTGAATTTCCATGAGGCAAGATCCGCTCTACCTCGTGCTGCTCACCCTTGAAAAGATATTGCACCAGGACGTAAGGTTTTAAGTTGCCACAATTATCTAAAAAAAATAGATATCACGTAACATTTAACTTATATAAGCAACGTAAAACATCCCAAAACGAAGCAAAAGACAACGGAAGGGTCAATCTAAGTAAAACTTTATGTCATACATTAAACATGTACATATGAACGGTTGATCGATTTCACAAGACTACACGTAATCTCCGCCAATTTCGTAATGCAAACCAGCATGTTTTCATGTTATTTATTTCATTTGATATACAATTTAACCAGTTTTCAGTTAGTGGAATACTATGGGACAAGAATAGTAGTTAACTTTGTTTTTTAAGGCGTGGTGGCTAAGCTGTATATTAGTATAAGCTACTATTACATATTTTAGCTGAGTCAGCAAAAAAGGGGTAAAATCGAGTGATTTTCCAAGGGGGTGCTTTTTGCATAACTAGTAGACTCAAGGCGATCGATGCGAGGAACCAATGAAATGGTTGGATTTGAAAAGGATCGTTTAAAAGTGTTAAAATTGAGTTAATTGTACGTGTGAGAGATGGTGGTTTGGGGTGGTTAATTGGTGTAATAGAGAGCGAAGTGTATTTTCAGGAGGGTTGTACAAGAAAGAAGGGGTTGGGTTAGGTCTGTTGGATCGAAGAGAGAAGGGTCGGGGTGGGTTGGATTGGACACGTAGCATAAAGGACCTTATGCTGATGTTTATTCGCCATATGCACGACAAGAGTCGTCGTGCATACGTTGGTCTAGCAAGCTCCGTGCCCTAAGCCTTGGTTGAGCCGAATTATTTGATTTGGCTTGCGTTTGCGCTTAAGTAGTCCCGGGAGGGAGCGACCGTGCGTAGATGATTGACGGGTTTGCATAATGATGAGTGAATATGTAAGTTTTTGTCGAAAACTTGGAAATTGGGTTGTTTTGCGAGGTTTTTGCACTTTTTAAAATTTTTTTGATGCTTTTCGTTGCTTAGAAGCTCGAATCTATGGTGAAATGGCTTTTGGGTTGCAAATTGTGGCTTTTTGGCTTCGTTTCGAAGCTTTTTGCGAGCGGGTTTGCTCGAGCGCCTCTTGTTGACACAAGCGGGACCCGATTGACCGTTAAATGACATTCATCTGTGATTTTTGAATTGATAATTCACTAGGTGCGGTTGTGATAATTGCCAAAGTGGACGGTTTGCTTGGTTTTTACGGTTTTTTAAGAGTTCTTTGTCTCTTTCCTTGCACATACGTGTGAATGCTTTGTAAAACTCGGTGCGTATTCTTTTAAATTGTTTCCTTTTGGTTTTGAATGCTATCTGCGAGTTTATTACCGTAAATCGTGTTGTTGACATAAGCTAGATTTGGTTTTCACGTTTTTTTACAGGTTTTTTCTCTTTTTGGTCGCACGCAGCTGTGAATGTTTTGTAAAACTCGCAGTTAGCAGGCGAGTATTCTTTTAAACTTAGCTTTTTTAGTTCTGAATGCTGTCCCATGAATATAGCAGTGAATAGCATTGTTGACATAGACTGACTTGTGTGTCATTTGATAGATTGACTCGAGACTACATTAGAGCTAACCCAATGGGGATTTAGTCATTCTGCTCAACCAAGGTTTTGGGTTCACATGTGTTCAATCACTATTATTTTAGTGGTCGACCGTGTGTTACTCATTGAAAATTCCTCAAATTTTTTCAATTGTATTTCTTGCAATCTTACATGAAGTAGTTCAATACAAGGAATGGAGTATCAAATCCAAATTTCAACTAACTTTTGCCGGTGAATAATTTGCCTTAAAGTACAAGCATTGAAATCAAATAGGAATAATATTATCTTGAAAATGTTCATTCAAGTTTTAATTAATTTTTGTAAGTGTTTCGCTTGTTGTGGACTCGAGATCATCATTTTCGGGTCGTTTTGTCTTACTTGCTTCTTGCTCGTCGTCTTCACTTTGTATTTCTTTCTTCTTAGTTGCTTTTTCGATTTGCTCCAGGTGGTATTCTTTGTACACGGCTTTTATGATTTGACTGACCGTGTCGTCTCGGGGAACGAATTTGTGAATTAGCGAAGAATATCGCTTGATAAGTTTAGCGGTGTACAATTTGGAAAATGCATGAGTCTCGCGACCCGTTTTATTTCTGGATTTTTTTTTCTTTTGAATCATATTGATCACGGAATCGATACTGATGTCGTTGTTCATGTACAGTCTGTCTATGCTTCTGTACTGCGAATAATCTTCGTAAAATTGACCTTCTGTTTTTCGAAGTTCTTCTTTTAATTCTAACAGGCCCTGGTTCGTTTCAAGAATATCATGCAATTCTTGCTTTCTTTCGCATTGGTTTATAACATGGAATAAATCCTGCAGAGACTCGTATGATTCCATGATGGCGACTAAGTTGAATGATGACTGGATATGAAGTTTTATTTATACCTTTATTGTATTCTGAAAATGGGCATGTAAAAAATTTGGTAGGAATTTTTTTTTTAAAAAATCAAAGCAACAAGAATTTCGTTTTTAAAAATTTAAATGTGATTGATTGACGTATTCAAGGGGATTTAAAGAGGTTTTCGTATGCTGGTTGTCGACAAATGTTTCTCAAGTATTAGATTTGGTTTGGAACATGTATACTGTGGACGTTGAATTATTTAAGGACGACTCATCGTTGGTAAAGATTAATTTGACTAATCGGAGATTCAATGTTATCATCATAAGTTGCAGACCAAAAATTATAGACAAATTGATGCATTATTTCCCCGATTTTGGAGAAGCAGCAACGCTGAATAAAACGGTCATTATTGATGAGCTTGATGTATGTCGAGGAATTTTCAAGGAGTTTGAATTTAAAGATTGGTTTGAAAGCGGAGATGATGAAATGTCTGCTAGTTATTGCAATAAGATAATCGTAAAGGACGGAGTTGAAATTTTTGAATCGTAAAACTGGTTGTTTGGGAATGGACAAATCTGAAACTGGAACACGTATACAAATACTAATTCGAGGGGTTATGACGTTTGGGAGCAGAATATTGAAATACTTTGAAAAAACATGTTGATTGTTGTAATGATTATCGTTGTTTTGAGAAAAAAGTGAAAAAAATATACAAAAAAAATTGAAAAAATATTTACATAAGTTTATATCAGATAGGTTTTAATGATAGCCTTTTCTATTTCTATAATTTCGTCGATCCTATCTTTATTTTTTTTTATTCCTAATAACTTTTTTTTATATCTTTCCGAGAGTTTTATAAAGAAATTGTACCTTTCTTCTGAGCTACAACTTATGTTGTTCGGACAAGAAGTTGTTATGTCTGTGAATTTGTCTAAAAAGGTTAATCTTCTTGTATATAATTTTTTCTTATACTGTTCGGGTGTGGCGTGATATATTTTTAACAATGTCTTACTTTTTTTAGGCCTACCTCTTTTTCTTATTAACTCTTGTTTTTTCTTTTCTTCTAAGTTTTTTAAAATTTCCATATTTTTACCAGTTGATTGTAAGGACGAAAGTATAGGTTGCGGTGGAAAGTTTGCGGCTGATGATATAGGTTGCGGTGGCGGAAAGTTTGAGGTGGCGGATATAGGTTGTGGTGGTAGCAAGCTTGAGGTTGCGAATATAGGTTGCGGTGGGAAAGTTGAAGTGGCGGATATCGGTTGCGTTGGTAGGAAGCTTGGGTTTGGTATAAATGTTTGTTGGAAATTTGGTAATTCGTTCGATAGCAATGTCTCATTAATTAAATGAGTTATTTCATTGTTCTAAAATAAAAAAAGAACAAAAGGTTATTTTATTATTGTAGAAAAAAGGACAAGAATATGTTTACCTTATTTGTGGAATCTTCTATAAGTTTGTCGTTGTCGTCGCCATCATCTTTGTCATCGTCGGAGGAGGAAATCGAATAATCTCGCCAGTATTTTAGCAATTGCTCAAACGTTGGATTAGTACTAAATTTTTCTTAAATTGGCAAAAGTCTTTGAATTTCTCTGATTCGTGGTCTTTCACACTTGTCAAGAATTTTAACTTCCAATTTTTCTTGGTTGATTTTTCCATCGCTTTTGGATTTTGACTGACTGATTTTTTGCTTTTAAAATCATTTTTATAGTGTTGGTTAGAATAATTTCCATATATTAATACTGGCATGAATGTCCCGTGTGAAAATTGAAACGACGCCAATCAAAATGTCGTGACTGACATGAATTTCCCGTCTTAAAATGCAAGCGACGCCAACTTATTGTTTTAAAAAATCAAAATGCCGTGACTGACATGAATTTCCCATCTTAAAATGCAAGCGACGCCAACTTATTGTTTTTAAAAATCAAAATGCCGTGACTGACATGAATTTTACATTTCAGAAATGTTTTTAAAGTCAAAATGCTATAAAACTAGCTTTTGCTAGAATTTTATTTTTTCAAAATAAAAATCCAGTTGATTGACAGATAATGCGCGTAAAGGGAATTTTCTTTTCGGAAAATAAAAGAAAAATCCAGTTGATTGACAGATAACGCGCGCGTAAAGGGAATTTTCTTTTCGGAAAATAAAAGAAAAATACAGTTGATTGACAGATAACGCGCGCGTAAAGGGAATTTTCTTTTCGGAAAATAAAAGAAAAGTACAGTTGATTGACAGATAACGTGCGTGTAAAGGGAATTTTCTTTTCAGAAAATAAAATGAAAATCCAGTTGATTGACAGATAACGCGCGCGTAAAGGGAATTTTCTTTTTGGAAAATAAAAGAAAAGTACAGTTGATTGACAGATAACGTGCGCGTAAAGGGAATTTTCTTTTCAGAAAATAAAATGAAAATCCAGTTGATTGACAGATAACGCGCATAAAGGAAATTATCTTTTCGCAAAAGAAAATGTTGTGATATTATTTTTCAAAATAAAAATGCAAGTTGATTGATCTTTTACGAGTGTAAAGCGAATTTTCTTTTTGGAATATAAAATGCTGGGGA
>JAOBYK010504232.1:0-32860 GCA_025434845.1 Phenganax subtilis
TTGTTTGTAAAATAGTTTCTATTAATATTTAAACTTTTACGTGCTTGTCAAACACACGCAGCTGGAAAGTAGCCTTAAAAAGGGAATTCTCAGTAATACACAATATCAAAGCTCATTCGTTTTATCTATGTTTTTTGTAGGTTTTATATAAGTAGACGCAGAACCTATATTTGTATATCTACTAATTATCTTTCTTTATTTTTCTATTAGAATCAGTAACGCCAGTCTTTGAAGTTAAATTCAGTTTTACTAAATCATACTCCAGAGATCTTGAAACATTGTGATTGAAAGGAGAAAGGCAGATATTATCGCATTAAAGCAGGCGGAGATTGCACTATTCTTGATCATGGGAAGTTTTAAGATTTTTTGCTCAGAAAATTAAAGAAGAGCATCTGGTTGATCTAGTCAATATGCACTCAGACTTGAGATGCCAATAGCCACGCAATATTAAAAGCCACGCAAAACGCATTATCACTTTCAATTATAAACGATGTTTCTCAACATCAGTTTTTTAAGTAGATGTGCTAAAAATTTTTAATCGTTTATTTCGCGGCTAAGTACTGCATCTGGATATATCTTACCCAATATAAATAATTTTATAGCTTTGGCGTGAACGCTGAAGTCCTATTGTTCGGGTTATCAGATTAAAATTGGCCGTGTCTGCAGCAACAGCAAATAAGATGAAGAATTTTCAAGACCAAGCTAACATGGCAAGCCAATGCTTCTTCCATCAATATGACAGTTATGTTAATGCCAGAAACAAATTGACTCGAAATATCTGTTATTTCTAATTATGGAAGTCCTCTAGTCATGGATGGAAAGCATGTGTGCCTGTTGCAACGTTCAAAACGAGGTTTTATGTTAAATATACAGATTTTGACAATCAGCATGCAGAGTAATCGCTCCTCAACGTGGTCGGAAAGTTATGCCCTTTTTACTCTCAGATGAAGCTATACTACCTTCCATATTGCACTTTCTACTATTCTACTTTCAGCAAACTACAACAGTAATGATTTCTAAACAAATGCGGTAATATATCATACAGAAGCATCTATATAAAACAAAAATGTTTATATAAATCTGTACTTAAAGAGAATGGAACATGGGTTTAAATTTCAATAAATTACCGGATACATGACAAATCATTGTGATAACAGGATGGTAAGAACATTTTAATGAATGGCAAATGATCCTGTTCATAGAATATTTGCTAATCGTATATGGTTGCCAGTACTACCCATGGCCAGTAAATGACCATTATCAGCAGCATCCAGAGCTTGAATGGTCCGGCCATCATTACCCAAGCAACCTGCAACCTATGTACGGAAAGAATGAAATTATGAAGTTTCCAGTTTGCAAAATCGTTGATAGGTTTGACTACAAGCACCTGGCTACAAGCTTATATTGGACAAAGTTAATAGAGCATAAACCACACAGGTACCTCATGAGTATGCCTATAGAGAAGTTTCAAATCTTTACTTCCACTGCCTCCTGCAGCAACAAGGTCATTACTTAAGAAACGTGCACAATAAAGAAACGCTCCCTTTTCAGATGGAAATGGTATTGTCTCAATAAGTTCACCACTTTTGAAATCCCACACCTGAAAAGAATTCATTCAAATGGAAAACAACATTATCAACAACAAATATATTGTAAAGACCTAGGGCCAGTTGTACGAAAGGTGGATAGCGCTATCCAGTGGATAGTGATTTTTTCAACCTTCGCAAAATTGGACAAAAAGCGACGAAACATTCAAATTGGCCAAAGAAATAAACATAGCGGCCTTTAATCTATGAATAGCAATCTTAATCTTGTTTCATAACGATCAATGGAAAATTTTACGAATGTTTAAAAAAACCACTATCCAGTGGATAGCGCTATTCACCTTTTGTACAACCGGCCCCTAGGCGACAAAACTATTGGCCTTTTATGTTCGTAGAATGGGCAATCTCATTTCAAAGCATCTGTACGAAGCCAATTCCAGCCACTGACCTGCAGAGCATCATCAGCAACCCAAGATCCAGTAAGAATGTTATCTACACACATATCTAATGCATCTCCACATACATAGGGACCCCAAATTGTTCTCACTGAATGTGCACTACGGGTATCCCACACCTGCGAAAAACGGAAGAATTCTTACCGTTAGCCGCATATCCTTCGTACACACCCAGCGTTCACACTGATGCTTACCTTGATACATTTATCCCATCCTCCAGTAATAAACACATTGTCATCAAATGGGTGGAATTTCAGAGCAAACACTTTCCGTCCATGACCAAATTCTGTTAGTTCAGAGCTGAGAAAATTAATGTCATTTTTGGAAAAAGGTCTAATGTTTTGACAACTATGTAGCTAACGTTTATTTGTTCTCAAACTCCAAATATTTTACTGCCTACATATCTTCATCCAAAATTCCAGTCCCAGGAAAATCTTTAATGATGTCCAATCGATCACTGTCATAAATTCTCACAGTCCTGTCCTATCAATGAAGAAAGTACTAGCTTTACACATTGCATTGTTTGTTTTTCGAAAGAATTATCCATGAGATCATACTTTTCCTGCTGTAGCAAAGATCTTTCCATCATGAGAAAAATCTAAAGTCTCAATTTCATTTCCTTTCTCATAGATCTTTTTCCTTTGTGTCCATTCAGTTAAATCCCAAATAGTGATATCACCAGTAGAATCTGATATCAAAAAATCACCATACTTTACCAAGTATAGGGCATTATAAGTCTGGGCTTTTGAACAAACAAATGTATAATATTTACCTGTAGATATTAAAATGTTTGAATTAAATGGGTAAAATTTCACACTTGTAACAGGAAGACCAAAATTTGATCCATGACGTAATGGTCGTCGTTTTTTCCCTTGCGTTACAGAATACACCTAACGGGAAACTAGTGTTGTCATGGCTTTTACAACAGCGGAAACACTAATAAGTCTTTCAGTGGTCATACACAAGAAGTACCTGCACAGCACTGTTGCCACATCCCGCAGCAAAATATTTTACGTCTGACGAGAAATTGATGCAAAATGCTCCACCAATATCGCCAAAGTCGATATCCTGAACACTTGAAATCTTACGTAAACATGACAAGGAATCACTAAAGATTTAAAATGATGTATAAAAACTTAAATCTCTCAGGACTAATTTTTGACGAACGCTTATTGTTTCCTTCACACGGATCAAAATACAGACCTTTCCTTCAAGCGAGAGTCGATATCCTTTCCAGTTTGAATAGCATTTTGCAAACGTCGTCTTCCAGCAGACATTACAACTATAGATTTAAAGATTTTCCATAACAATATTTACATAATTTTTTTTTAAAAAGTAACTTGTAAACAACCCGCGCCATTTTAAATTTAAGTGCACGTCATATGACGTCACATTACCCGCACACAGTGGTACACCTGCCACACGAGGGCAGTGTGTGAAAATCAGTGGCAGTCTACCAGTCCGCAGCCCCAGGTGCCAGGTAATCCTTTCTGCCAATATTCCCAGTCTCCTTGATCTGTTTCGCCTCAAGTTTAGGGCAGTCGGTAATACGATGACCCAAACCTCCACAATAAGCACAGCCTCGTTCATCTGAACATGAAAATTTCAGTCAGAATTTCGCTCAAGGGCAGTGGTAGTCTCTTCCATAATTTATATTCACTCTTACCGCCAACGTTAAGTAACTCTTCGTTTTCTGGTTCAAGAGCTGCCAAAAACGGTGGTATTTTTTGTTTGGCTTCTGCCAATAAGTGTTTCAGATCCAACAAAACAGACTCGTCTAATCGTAACAAAATTAAGAACGTTTACTTCTCCTCAACAAATCTCAGTTTTCAGAAAGAGAAATATCCAAAAAATTTACAGTACGATATCTGAAAATATTTGAGAATATACTTACCGCAAGATTTATTGATGAAAGTCGTTGCAGTTCCTGTTTTTCCACTACGACCTGTGCGGCCAATTCTGTGCACTATGAAACAACCCGAAAATTGAAAAAAATCCATCCATTTGAGGAATGGAGGAATAATTAGGATGTTATTCGATTATTTGTTACCATAATTCTCAATATCTTCAGGCATGTCGTAGTTGATGACATGTGCAATATTTGGGAAATCTAAACCTTTCGAAGCAACATCTGTGGCAACAAGAACGTCTTTACGACCTTGGCGGTAAGAAGACACTGCTCTTTCTCGCTCTTCTTGATCTGAGAGAAATACGTTGACAGAAGCTAAATCATGGTTATAAAAAAACATTCTTTAAAAAGACAATCTTTACCTTTGTCGCCATGAATCGCAACTGCTTCTACACCTTTCAATAATAAATACTCGTGAATATCGTCTACATCCGATTTCTTTGAAGCAAATACTAATACCTAGATGTGGTATAAGCCAGTTAG
Organism: Phenganax subtilis; assembly: GCA_025434845.1. Taxonomy (NCBI): domain Eukaryota; kingdom Metazoa; phylum Cnidaria; class Anthozoa; order Malacalcyonacea; family Clavulariidae; genus Phenganax; species Phenganax subtilis. The sequence goes on from JAOBYK010504232.1 coordinate 4,392, forward strand.
TATGGCTTGTCATTCTGTTGGGTTAACAAAAGCCTATTGATGATATATTGTATTGTGTGTTTACTTGCAAGAACTACAACTCACTGGAGGAGATGTTTTGTTTAAACACTCTAACAAATAAACGACTTTTGCTTCTTGTTTTACGTATTCCACTTCCTAAAAAGACACGAATGTCAAGCCGATTTCGCACGAAAAGAAACTCCCCAGTCCCCACTGATCGGATGTATAATAAAAACTGGACTATAATAATAAAGGTAAAATAAAAACTCCCCACTGATCTACAGTATAATAGAAACTGGACTATAACAAAAGCTCTCCACTGATCTAAAGTTTAATAAAAATTGGACTAGTTTGAGTAGTTGTAGCTACCTGTACAACATCAAGACTTGCAGCTCCTGCACGACCAACATTGATAGTGACTAAAAGTTTTTACATATTTTTTCACGTTTCAATGATTATAATACTAACGCCCATCATCCTGTTACTTACGGAATATAGCTTCACTAACCTGGTTTAACCAGAGCACTTTTTGCAAAGTTCTGAATCTTTTTTGGCATAGTAGCACTGAATAACAAAGTTTGTCTCTGACACTAGAAAGAATTGAACGGCAATTACGTCATACACAATATGGAAACGAGGCTAGTTAGTACTTACGTACCTTGAAATAGGAAAATATAGTTCTGACGTCTTCTTCAAAACCCATGTCAATCATACGATCTGCCTCATCCAGACATAAATACCTAGATGTGTTTGCAATATCTTTAATCTCACTAAAAAACTTCATTTCTATTGAACACTTCTAAGCAGAAAAAGTTTTGGCAGGCAACCCGTACCTACAGATATTCAAGTTTACGATTTTCTTGTCGAGAAGATCCATGAGTCGCCCCGGTGTAGCGACGATAATGTGAACACCCCTAGAGTAAATGTTCTGTGTTCTGAAACTTTATCAAAATAGAACTATTGCATACTCTCTGCCATAGACTCTCAGGGATTTACCTTCGTATTTTTTCACTCTGATCTTTCATAGATGAGCCACCAATACACAGTACAGTACGAATGGATGGAAACCCTGCAAGGTTTTCAATAGTTTTTTGTTAACAGTTCTTTCTACCAGTTAAATTACTCAAAAGCATGCCTACCATCCGCTTCTAGCGCTCGCGTGAAGTTCTGAATAACATCACATGTTTGTTTTGCTAATTCTCTCTGTTGAAATAAAAAAAAAATAACAGTGCACACAGTAAGTCTTTAGTTTACTGGCCTATGCTTTACTTACAGAAGGCACAACAATGAGTCCGTAAGGGCCTTCATCTCGCGTAAAAGGAAGCGCTTTTTCCTATTAAAGAAGGAAGCAAAATGTTGTCATCTTTTTTGTCCTTGGAAATAGTTTGCATTGATGTAGTCATACTATACCTGCTCCAAACTGAACATAACAATTGGCAATGTAAAGACCAACGTTTTTCCTGATCCAGTGAATGCTATGCCAATGATATCTCGACCTGTCAAACTGAAATATTAGCAATAATCAGTTCACTATGTCTTAAAAACCAAGTTTGGGGTTGTCCTTGATTGTAGTATAGATATCTAGTAAGACATGATTTTAAAACTTACACAGTTGGTATGCCTTGCACTTGAATTGGTGTGGGATGGTGGATTTTCATCCGTTTCAAAGCATTGATAATAGCTCGAGGGAACTTCATTTCCTGCAAAAATTTGTCAAGGAAAGGTCCGGTAAGCAACAAGAAAAATAGTTGTCAAAGTAGATTGAAATAATCCTGTACAAACACAACCTTGAAATGTTTGATAGGGGGTGGGACATCTTCTCCTTCAACCAAAATATGCCACTTCTTACGAATTCTTTCAAATTTTGACTCAGGTATGTTTTGAAAATATCTTGGAGGTCGCCATCTGAATGAAAAGAAATAATTGAGAGAAGTATTTCTACTCTTTTGATCATTCTTATTGGCCAAAACTTTACCCAGTTTTTATGGGATCTGTGTAGATAACTCCTTTTGCAATTTCACCAACAGCCATCAGAGCTAAAAAGAAGGAATTAAAATAGCATAACTTTCTTATTCCATAAAGTAGAGCTGATTTCAATTCCTTGCTTGTGAAGAATCTTATTGAAAAACATTACCTTTCTTTTCAGCAATGTTCTCCAAAATTTTTTGTTCTTCCTTCAATTGCTTTTCTATTTCAGTTTCTTTAACAGCTGTATATTTAAAAAATGACCATGAATACAAGTGGTTAATCAAGATTTTGTTGGACAAACTAGAGAGAAGATGCATACTTTCCGCTTTTTTCAGTAGCTCACTGTGCTGGTCAAGAAGACTGACATTGGGAAGAGCAACTGTGACACTTTCAGCATCCTGTAAAAGTAATAATAATAACATCAACATCTTGCCCAATGGTCAGTGGCCCAGATAGAGGCTAGACCATGACGGTATTCACCTTAATTTTGTCTGTGCTTTCATCAGGTTTTTCAGTTTTGCTGTTTCCTGTTTTATTGAGCAATTTCTCACGTCTTTGTTGCTGTAACCAAAAGCATTAGTTGAGATGAAAATTGGTTGTTGAGACATAAGTATTCTTCAACTACATATGCCCATTTGGTCTAATTTGCAAGTATTTGTGGATTATACCTGCTGCTTTCTGCGATCCTTCAAAGGCACATATGGAGTGTAGTCATCTTCCCCTTCTGAAGAACTTGACTCATATTTCTGTTGAGCACGCTAAGTATGTAGGAGAATAACACTTTCTTAATAGTAGCACACCCTCAAACGTGCACAAATTCAGCAACATGGAAAGATCTTTCCTGACCGCCACTTACTTTAGAATAACTGGATGTATGTGCTTCTTCACCCCGCCTTCTCTTTCTTTCATTTCTTTCCATTCTTACTGTTAGAATATGCTCATCAAGAAACTGCTTACTCCTCGGTCGGCCGCCATATTCAATTTACTCCCCCCTGATTGAATTCGCCCGCACAGCCTACAGCTTTTACTGTAAAATTTCCTCTTCTAAAACACCCTAAAAGTGGGATTTTTTGCAATATGGCGGACGACGAAGAAGTGGTTTTTCACAATTCTCCGTTGTATAGACACCTGTCCGAAGTAGGATTTACAGATTTTGACGTAGAAACATTGAAGAGAAGCGACGATCAAGTAGACTATGTTTCAAACAAACACTTGAGACGCGGAAATAGTGAAAATCTCGCCAGCAGAAGTTTAAAGGAGTGGGCCACAAATCGATTGAAGAAATTAGCGTATATTCTGCCTTCCACTCTATCAAAAGAGATATCATGCTACCAGTCTTGTGTAGGCATGATTAAGTCATCTGGGCTGTTAGCCGAAGATGATTTAGAGCTTTTGTACCGATTTGAACAATGTACAGATCAAGTACTAGAGTCGGACAACGAAGGACGAAATATAAAAGTGAATAGCAATACCGAAAAAACTGTCTTGATTTTGCAAAGCTATATTACCAGCAAGCCTATGATTATAGTTAGCTTGCTTTTTGCTATAATTTTAGGTTTAAATTTGAATACAACCTTGCGGAGTTTTATTTCATACATGTGCCTGGCCATTGCAGCTATTTGCTTGCTTTTACTAACGATGCTCTTCATTCGACTAAAGAACAAAACTTATAACCTTGACACTAGAGTCACTGTTCTTTTTCATTATATACAGTTTATGGATAAACTTCTTGTCTTAGTTAGGAAGGTCATCTTGTTTATTCAAGAAAAGGAGCTGATTGCTCGTGGTCACATCATTGTCAATCCAACAGTTCCAGTAACGAGATTGGAAACACGAGTTAGACAATGCATAATGCTGAGAAAGTGTTTGTTCACTGAAGTAAGCAACTATCTTGGCTTACTAAGCCACCAGATCAAAGATGTTTCTAGTTCAATGCTTCTTACCAAAGATCATGAAAATTTAGCTTGGCTTCAAAAAGAACTTTTCAGAATTGCGGACGAGTGCTTGATTGAAAGTAATGAGAATTTAGAAGAAAATGAATGCTCATTAATGGTACTGAAGGAAACATTTGGCAAGCTCGGCAGCAGGCAATCATCATTACTCTGTTGTATAGCAGTAATCTTTATAATAGCAATCATCAATTTAAGACAACCAGATGACAACAAAAACGACTTACATCAACTTTATAGTGATTTACGTAGTTTGACAGAGAAAGGCAACAGATGCTTTAACTGTATAAGTCAATGCTACAAGTTTCATAAACTTGATATTCCTTCAAAACTCTTTAATGAAAACCATACGCAGGTTGATAGAAGTGTGTTCTCGTTTTTTACCATGGCCCTGCGCAGCATGACCTTACATCTTCAACAGGCATGTAAAACATGCCTTGAAACAGAAGAAAAACTAGATGCACTTAATTCAAGTCGAAGTCCAACATTGATAGATATAGACGAAATCAGCAAGCAGATGTTACTCATTGGAAGAGAAATTGAAAAAGTTAATGTATGTTGGGAAGAAAGCCAGAATAGGCTTGCAGAAATTACGGTAAAGCTGAGTCCAAAAGAAACTGGAAATATTGTGGAAAAGAAACCAAACTTGAGTTTTGCAGAACAGGGGAATGATGATATTCAGGTATTAAATCTGGATGAAAAATTGGATCCTGCTCCTGACCAGATATTCGAAGGAGAAACTAAGTCTGAGCAGGACTTTGAGAAGCAACATTCGTTGGGAAGAGATGAGCTTCTCAGAGAAGAAAAAATGAGAGAGGAAAGTCAATATCTTCTGAAGGAATTGAAATCAGTGTTAGCAACGAAAGATGAGGAGAAGATGGTTGGAATTCCAAAAGTATTGCTGCTCAAAAAATTTGGTATTGTTGCGTCTGGAGATGACATTTGTGATGAATCATTGAACTCGTCTGAATCGAAGAAGAGCATTACAGATGAAACAGAAGGGCTGAAAACTTGTGTTTCTGATGCTCTTTTAAACAGTGAAGAACAAGCTGTCCATGAGGTGTCGAACCCTTCGAAGAATTCAGAGCAACAAGGATCTAGTTCTGTGAATGTAACAGAGGAAAGCAGTAATGGAGAAGTTCCATTGAATGGAAATACTTTCAACGATCAATCATTTATAGCTCAAATGAGTCATACGAATCCGTTTGCCTCAATGGTAGCTGCCGCAGCTGCTGCAAGGATTAGACAAGTTGGCGTTATTGAACAAAGTTATCAAATTGATGGTGAAACATTTAGTGACGAAAGCAGTGATTCAATGTAACGAATTACGTGCATAAATTAGCCGTTCTGCTTTCTTTCAACAGCGATACGTGATTAATAATGAAGGCTTGCTTTCTTTGTCATTTTTCTATTCCTGCACAAAAAACCCCGAATATAGATGAACACATTATGTCTTTCCATCCCCCTATGATCCTCATGCCTTCAATAAAATTGCTCGATTAGAGACCTTACGATTGACGTTTACGGTGAACCGCTGACGGCAAACGGCAAAGTTTAAGTCTCATTTTAAACGGTCAACTATGTCAGTTGTTCGATGTTACTGGAAGCTACATAATGAACTGAAGCGTGATTTGGCTACTTTGCTCTACAAGACTGTTAATATTACAATCAATTGTGATGGTAATATCACATTTCAGTCAGTGGTTCGCCGTAAACGTCCATTTAAAAGTGCCTATTATCATCAATATACCTTTCAAAAGTCAAACTTGTTGCCAAGCTTCCATGATTCTCACTTTTTGTGTTTTTTAGAATCGGCCTTAAAAAAGGTAAAATTCTCACATTATTCCCAAAGCATATTCCACTTGCAATATTTTGATGTATTTGAACTTCTGTTTTACTTACAAATATTGGTCTCTGGATTCTCTTTTCTCGTGTCTGTTCCGAAAAGTACACGCTTTTCGTGCTTGGATTGTTTGAAGCTTTGGATCTTAAGATTGACTGTGGTGTGTATTGCCTTTGTTGTATTTGTAGCTCCTTCCAAGACGGCTGATGTTGATGTAGTTGTTGTTCTCGTTGCTCCCTCTGTTTGCTGAGTTGTTTTTGATAGAACTGGTGTCGTAGTTCGCCTAGCTCTTGATTCATTGCATCGTTAATTCCTTCCAAACTTAAACCCTCCTCTTTACATTTCTTTAACTCAGTTGTCAGCCTGCAAAAGAAAGAATTATACTCAGTCATAGTCTACTTTTACAGTTAACATCAGGGCCGCCCAGAGGGGGGGGCAAAGGGGGCAATTTGCCCCGGGCCCCAGGCATGTAGGGGCCCCCAAAATAGTCTAGAACGTATTTGCATGGGCTTTTTGGGGGAGGATGGGCCCCCAAAGAGAATTTTGCCCCGGGCCCCCAAAATTGTCTGGGCGGCCCTGGTTAACATTATAATATATAGGCGACTCATTTTATAGTGCAGTTATCATACTTATTGCGTGTATTCTAACCTTTGTAACTCCGGATCATTTCTCAGTTTCTCAGAAAGCCTTTGTTTTTCTTGTCTTAATCTTTCTGTGTTATCTTTTTCTGCTTGAATAATTTTATCAGCCTCTATAAGGAATCCGCATGGTGAAAAAAAAAAAGATGCGGTTATAGAACGTAAACGATGCAAATATTTTTATTCACCTTTATTTTCAAATTCTAACTTTTTGATGTCTTTAAGTAACTTTTGTTTTTTCTGCTCCAAAACATCTATTTCGTTTTTCATTTTGTGGATTCCACTGATTTCTGAAAGCAGAAGCAAATGTAATAGCAGCATGATGCTAGAAACGTTCTGTGGACATTCCGCATAGCTTTGCATTCACCTTTTTGTAGTTTTTCTGTCTTTATCTTTGTTTCCTCAAGCTTCTGTCTTTTCAAAGATTCTCTCTTTCTCTTTCCCTCGCCCGTTAAGTCGTACATGGACGAAAACTTGTCGCATTCCACAATAAATTTTTCTCTAAAATAAATTTAATATTTCTGTATTGGTTCGCGTGAAAATTTTTGAAAGGCTCCTGTCCAATAGCTAAAAATATGTAACATGTCATGATAACATGTCAAAATGATCTACGGCGAAAATTGTTCTGTATCATGCTAACTTTTAGCGTATGAAATTTTGGGCGAACTTAATAGGACCATTGTTTGGATGAATCCACTGGTAAATCCACTGGATGAATCCATTTCACTAATGAGGGAAATCACTAAATCACATACACGAAAAAGTTCCATACCTTTCGCACTGCCTTTTCTCTTGGCAGCACTTCTGAAATTACACAATAAACGATTTATTGATTTCATGAAAGAGTTGAACGCAGTTGAAAGAAAAAAGCTTGCCAATTTGTTCTGTAATTCGAATTTCGTTTTCTGTAAATGTTGTTTTTGAGTGGTCATTATTCTTTCTTTCTCGTTCAGCCATTTTACTTGCAGTTCTTGCTCGGCTACTTTGTTGTTTTGAATAGCAAGATTTCCTTGATGAGATTTCAACTCGTCTCTTAATTCAGCAGTTTTGGCTTGAGTTGATGCAATTTCTTCGTTTACTACAGACAGAAATGTAAAGTTACTTGACAGAACAGACAAATCTCTTACGCATTTTCCAGTTGTTTTAAACACTAAGAGAAACTTCAATACCTGCTTTAAATTTTGCATTTCTTTCTTTTACTTGTTCTTCAGAGTGCAAAATTTGTGCATACAAGTCTTGCAAGACGCTATTTGTTGCCATTAGTTTTAGCAATTTGGAACTTATTGCAAATTTTTCCAAGATGGCGGCCAAGGAAATTGGCGGGAAAATATTAATTGAATGGAGAGAAAAAGTGCTCTCGCAAATTTCAATTCTGATAATTTTCAAATTGTTAATTTTTTGATGTTGGTGCAAGGTGTTTTTTTATAAAGAAGTTCACGTTGTTTTTCACCACACAAACGTAGACAAAACATTTCAGATTTCCTGTGCTTGTACAGTCTTCTTTAAATGGGGTGTTAATTCAAGCAAATAATGCCCACAATACGTTTGCATATTTTCGTAGTGTTTCCATTTTTGCGCTGCTGTGAAGAGTTCCTTACTACTTGCGACAGTCAGTCAATACATATAGCTGCGTCAATAAAATTTTGCCTGATGTCAACCTATCAGTTTTCGTCCTTCACTGCTACCAAAAATAGAGACGTTCAGATTTGACTTCCACTACCGCTGCCACTACTTTTGCTATCTAAGCTTACATTTAATCGGTCAATCAATTAGAAAAGATGCATCTCATTGGTTCGTCTTGGCAAACAGTAGTCATATTGGTAATGGAAGTATAATCTGAACCTCTCTAATGACACATCAAGGGTCTACCTATGACAACTAATTGTGTTCACGATAACTCAATCATAATCCACAAACACACAAATCATTTTTCATCCCATTTTTTATTTAATACCACCATTAATGAATTGTCATCTAAATACACACTTTCAGCTACATGTTATCAAATACTATACAGTTTTAAGAAATAGACTTCTTTTTCGTTGCTCTCATTCTCTTGACCAAAATGCCAAATGGAATGACAGCATCAAATTCTCGTACAACCCAGTAAATATCTTTGCTTTGGAAATATGGATCAATTTCTCCAGACTGTGATCCTCCTACTCGTCCCATCGTAAGGAATGATCCAGGTTTAACATAGACTTGCAAAGCAAGCTTGGCCATCTTAAGTTCATCAGAGTCCTGGTACTCCATGACAGGTGAATCCAGATCTACGCAAATTATTGAGGGTGTAAGCTTGACAAACACCTTGCTATCTGGGTTGGAAGAATCGACTTTGTCGCCCAAGCCTCTTTCAAAAACGCTGGGTAGCATATCTTTAGATAGCGAGTAATATGCAACATTCCATGTTGCAACTTTGTCATAAGCATCATCAGGAATGTTCAACCGAAATCTGCACCAGCCCAAAGGTAATGAATATGCCTGAGGTGGTACACCTGTTTTACACAAAGGAGTGTCCAAGTCTTTCAAATGACAACAGTTGTCACAATAACATGGATTCATCAATGTTGTCAAGTCAAATTTTGCTACTGGTTGTTTTAAGCTTGATAAATATTTGAGACAGTCTGCTTGGTAGCTACAAGTAATGTGTTCTTCAAGCTGAGAGAACAGTTCATCGGATCTTCCCTGATCCCCAGACAATCGGCCGCGACGTTTGCTCTTGTGTTCTGGTCTTGTACTTCTTGTTTCAATGGTTGTAGTACCGCAGTTACTCTCAACATCTTTCACACAATGTTTATGAACATTCAAGCCACAATCTTGACACTTCATTCCCTGATGCATCAAGCCCCACATGAACAAATGACAAATGTCACACCATTTTGGATGCATATACTGATGAATTCGAAAATTATGTGGTTTTGTGAATGACGGACGCTTTACTTTTCTATAAGGATCCACTCTTAACTCATTTCCATTCGTTTGACTTCCATATTGATAGATCACTTTTACCATGTTCAATATATCCAACATTAGATCAGTGAGAGTGTCATATTTTTTATCATCAGACTCAGTATGGTACTTTGCTGTATCAGGGTCATAGAACAACTTATAATGTTGTATGTTGCCACCAGTACTGAACGAAAGGATGTTATCACCTGGAGAACTGTTGCTTTCTCTGACAAGATATCGCCCATTTCCACCCGAAAGTAAGTCTGTGACTTCTTCTCGAGACAAAGTGCCATGAAAAACTTCACCAAAATGAGCAGGTTTTTTCACATTGCTTTTCATGCAAGCAATACGGATTGGTTCAGGATTAGCACTGTTCTGTAATGCCATGAGCATGTCATGTCTCCAAGACTGATCATCCTTGGTTGATGGAGGATTTGCTAACTTTTTTCTGGGACTTACAGCGTCTTTGGAACAACTTGAGACAGATTCGCGTCTGGTATCCATAATCGTAATTTTCGATTTGTGATACTCAGCAGGTCTTCTTACAAATTGCATCATATCGAAGAGTTAATTCATCGGCGTCGAGACGGTACAACCTATTTGAACAACACATAATTAATCAACACACATTACTGAATAATTGTAACATATTTACTCATTAGAATATTCGAATGTAGCAAATACAATATCAAAAGAGCAAGGGAATGTGTCTTCTCTTTTAAAATTAGAATGTAAATTCCGATTGCTCTTCAATGATATTCTAGCAAAATCGAATACAAAACAAGCTCAAATTTTACGCTGTATCTATGATATGATCTAAGAAACATGATATTCCTAATTTCTTTTCACAGCTAAGATTTCGAAAGAACATAAACTTAATTTGCGCGAAATTCCTCAAGAATTTTGCTTCTTGATCTAATACTCCATGGTATCAATATACTTACTTTAAAATATTTGAACGATTAATGTAAAAAACTTGCTACTTTATCTGTAAAGATCTCTGTATTTTCTTTATAATCTTTTCTCTACAACGCATACACTACAATCTGCCGAACAGGAATACTTACCACATTGTTCTGACGATCAACTTTATAACTTCTGCGAAGGCCCTATAAAAACAGGTGACGGCATTTGACTTCCTGCCAATCTCGTCTTCCTGTTTTCTGGGTAAAATTTCGCTGCTTGAGATCCCGTGCCACCAGCAATATTACTACGCTGTCTTCAGCCAATCGTAGCGCAGCTTCAAAAGGCGGAGTTTCGACCCGCATTGTTCGTGCAATTGATGAATACACATAGCATCAACTAGGTGAATAATATCAAATGGTGAGTGTGGGCTAGCACGTTATTGTTTGTGCGTCATTGTTGATAGTTTAAACACGAAAACGATTATTTTTCTGTAACGCTAATTTGTCAATCTCCGAAAAGACAGCAATTGCAGTGAGATGAATTTTACGAAGTTTGCATTGCACATACGGGTAGAGACCTTAAGTTTGACGTTTACGGCGAACCGCTGACTACAAACGGCAAAGTTTAAGTCGCATTTTAAGGTCAACTAACGTCAATTGTTCGATGTTACGGGAACCTGTAAGATGAATCGAAGCGTGGTTTGGTAACTTCGCTCAGGAAAACTGTTGATATTGCAATCAAATGTGATATGAAGTTTGCCGTTTGCAGTTAGTGGTTCGCTCTAAACGTCAACCTTAAAGTGCCTAATGACCCTTATGCACGTGCCTATGAGCAGGCTTAAACGTACGCTAATATGCGCGAAGTTATTTAATACTCTTTCATCGCCAATTCATTTGCTCATGTCAAGAAAAAAAGCAATGGAAAATAGTTTTGCACTAGTTTTTTCCAGGCAAAGAATGCCTCGTAATTTGCAACATTTTGGGGTTTTCCGTCATAGTTACATTTTCCAATAGTTATTGTTACATCTTTTTCTAATGGGAAAAGATATAGTTAAATAATTAATAGTAAAATTAAAAACTTTCAAAGACATCTGCATGAAAGGTCTCTTTGTCTGTTTGATATTAATTCTTATATCAGACGAATATTTTTAAATTATGAGCGAATACTGTAATTAAAACTTTATTTTGTAGAAGTTCACTTCCCCACCCACACAAAATGATTTTCCAGTATTAGAATGTAGTTGCAGAACGGATGGGCGAGTCAGTAACGTAAAACAATTCAAAGCAATCATATGATCATTGATCTTTAAAAGTCAAATAGTTTTAAATAACGACGTCGTGCCTCTTGCTCTCCCTCCCATATGCAAGAAGCTATCTACTTAGATTGTCGTTCTTCCTTAGCGTTGCTCAAATGGTGATACATTAAAGTAAAAAATACATTTGGAATAACTGCTTGTCGACATGATTGTCGCCTGGTAGATTTTAGATCTTCCAACGCGTCACAAATGAAGAGAATAAACAGCGCGTCACATTTAAACTGAAACTTTGATTGTTATTGACATTGGATGTTCAACGAATTTGCGAAGATCATACCGATGAAGAAATTTATATTTTGAGGTGAGAGAACTAAAAGAGTGAAGGTCACAAATTATTCAAGGTCATGTTCAGACTTGTTTCTGACGACATCACGATTTCTGATCAATTGAAAACGCCTCCGCGAAAGAAAATTGCGTGTATTTTAGGGGACAATTATATTGTCCTAGGACGTTTTTAGAAACGTGAGTGCTCGATCTATTGAAAGATATGAACCAGCTGCTGAAACCAATCCATCTTCAACGTTATTACGTAACGAAAACGTAACTCACACGAACATTAAAGACGAGCTGTGAACTCTGAACTTAAATAATCAATTTACCCCTTCAATATCACCTACACCATGCGTGCGCATTTTTGCATTGTCCTCAAGTTGAACAAATATTGATCATGAAGTCAAGCTTGCACGGCATTGTACAAAGTCTGAAGCCAATTGTTCACACGCAGGCCATTGAACGGCACTGTCACATTGGTGCACTGCACTGTTTAAAAGACATTAATGAACATTGACTGGGCTTAGAATGCGCGGAACACATTAGCATTGCACGTGCCCTTTTTTCACAGAATGTCACATTTCAGAGAAAAAAGGAAGTAATACATATGTGATGATACGATGATTTCGGATGCATTATCAGCACTAACGATACGCTAATGACTTCAATGACTTTAGACAGATGATGTTTTTAAGAATGCTTGTTACGTGATAGAGATTGTAGAAAGTAGGGGGCCACTATTGTTTTCACTACCGAGTGAAAATACTTCATCAATGCGGAAAAACGATAGTCTGCTAGGAAGATAGACGACATGTAAATATGAGAGCAGGACATTCAAACAAAATTGCTGAAATTCCGGATGTTCTTGCTTCATCATCTGTTGGCATCAAGCAGAACGTTGCAAAACTTATTCAGAAATGTAAAACACTCAAAGTATTTTTTGTTCATTGATTCTGTATCAATATAGCATCAAAAAGAGATGGAAATTACCAACCATGGACAATAAAATTAATTCAAGGAAATCAATAGTCATTTTTCGGTTGCCTTGACTTAATCCCAGCTTACTTACAGTACTAAGTGAACTCAACGAGTCAACAAAACTATGAACCTGAGTCCAAACACCCGATCGTACATAACTACGAGCATTTCAATAACCTAGTTCGTTTGCTTTGTCTAAAGCGTGTGTGTATAAAAAAAACGTTTACTTAGTCATTTGCTGGCAGGTAATTCCCGTGTTCCTGCTGAAGTGGAAAAAGAAACAATCCAAATTATTTTGATAACGATCCAGAGGCAACGGCAACAGGGGCAATGGTAGCAATGGTAGGGGCAGGGGCAATCCCATTTTTATGTCCATATTATAATTCTTCCTACCAGTCAAGTTTTAGTCGTATTTGCATGTTCATTAAAAATCTCCGCTAACATTTTAGTATCATCCGATATTGAAACTTCTTGGTCAAGTGGAAGCTCACTCTGCTCTTTATGTACGGTTCTCCTATGTTTCTTCATGTTACCAGATTGCGAAAACCGCTTGCCACAAACATCGCATTCATACGGCCGCTCACCACTGTGCACGCGGAAGTGTTTCGAAAGGGTCGAACTGTCCGCAAAGGCGGCGCCGCAGTTGGAAAATGAGCAGCGGTAAGGGCGTTCACCTGTGTGAGTGCGCACATGTGTCTTCAGCGCGCTTGAGTGAGAGAACGCCTTACCACAATGTGAGCACAGGTACGGCCTTTCTCCATTGTGGAAACGTTGATGAGACCGCAACAAACTTTGTTGAGCAAACGATTTATAACAGGAAAGACATTGGAATGGTTTATCTCCTGAATGCTGTCGCATATGTATCTTTAAGGTGTGAGCTCTTGCTAAATTTCGACCACAAACAGGGCAGCGAAATTTTCGTAACCCTGGTTTTTTGTTAGGTGAGCTCACAAACTCATCAACTTGCGCTTTTATTTGTTCCAAACGGCTCGCTTCTTTCGAAAAGCACAATGGCTGCTCTTCTGCTTTTCTTTCTATCTTCACGTTTTCATAGAATTTCGGAACAAATGTTTTGATAGCGTTTTTACAACAAGAACTTACTTTGCATGAATCTCCGGAACTCAGTGGCGGATGTACCAAAGGTTTTGTAACACATACAGGCATGGACAAGGGTTGATTCTTCGGAGTTTCTAAGCTTCTAGAAATCGCATCGCTATTGACAAAAGACATAGGCTGCTTACAAGCGTGCAGGCTTGCACAAATGTCAGAAAAATGATGCAGTCTATACCCGTTCTCGTTAATATGGTTTGAATTTTCCCAATTTTCGGGGTAAACTTGTAAATTGTCTTGACTTTCTAGCTTCAAAATCGACTGTGGCCCATGCTGATGAAAATTAGGCACTCTTTGATTGGGTATATCACTATGAACTTGCGGAAAACTGCAGTAATCGCTGTTTTCTGGTGGGTAAATATAAGGCGTAGAAATTGAATCGTCTGGATAAGGAAATCCATAATGAGAGAGTCTGTAAGTGTTATCATAGGACGGAAGAGTGCTATCTTGTTGAAAAGGGAGGTAGTTGAATGGTAAAGAATAATGTTGCAGGTGACTAGGATTGTAAAATGGCTGTGTGGTGGTTATCCAAGGATTGTTGTTACATGCCACATCAAATGTCTTGCTTTGATCGTGCGGTGGGGAATTAAAATTTGGTGCGCTTAAGGGGTCATCTGACGAAGACGGGACATAGCGATACAACAGTGAATTTTCGCCGGTGTAACACGAGGAATATAGCGAATTGCTACTGATGTCTTCGCTTATGCTTGCTCTTGGATAGTTTCTTTTAAACAGAATTTCAAGAGTACTACGCAAATCTTCTTGTGACATCATACAGTAACAGCTCCTGGATAAATGAAAAAAAATCATGAATTGCTGCTTTAGTACATTATGTTCATTCAATTCATGATATTGTATGAGTAGAAGACAATTTATATACGGTCATAAACATAAGTTCTGACATTTATGTGTAGTACACTTAGTGCATCTATTTTTTAGCCCTGTACGTTGATGATCAAAAATTAGTTTAAATTCAAAAATATATCAACAGGTATCAATACCTTTCTCACCAAACTGTAAAGATATAGAGAAAAGTTTTTACCATCGCTAGAAAATATTATACACATTAACACGATTTATTACACTTACCGAAACTACAAAAATTTTGTAGTTTTTCTTGCAGCAAAGAACGAGACACAAGTTCGAACCAAAACAAATATTTTGTTAAAATTTATACACCGAAAGTAAATCAGGACGCTGCACTTAGTTCAGTAGCTGTGTTTGAAAGTTGCTCGCAGTATTTTTATCGAGACTAAGACTATGAAAGAAACAGCAGAAATACTGGAGTGCTGGCGAAATAATTTTCTTTGAGAACTCAAATTGGAACGATATGATTGGTTGTTTCACTTAAAGGCTAATCATTAATCAAGATGGCGGCGTTTCTGAATGATTTTTGGCAAATAATCCAAAAAAAATTTAAGCTTTCTCGCAATCATGTTTAAATTGAGTTAAACTACAACAGCAAAATCTTATTTTTCTATTGTGGATAATTTAAATAAACTGTTGCTAAATTGGAGAATATAGTCATTAAAGTGAAATACATGCATATTACAATATCCGGCTCACCTTGCAGAGACCCCGTCGATTTCAATGGAAATGCACTGTGCTGTAGGCAACCGAGAAAACAACCAATTGTCTTGCATATGAAATGACAAGTTTACACTGACTAGTACTACTGCCTTTCGATGCGATCAGAGAAAATAATTCGAATCTTCGATTCTAACTGGGCGTCTAATTGGATTTCCAAATTTCTTGGAATAGTTATTTAACAAGTACAGCAATACTGATTTATAATAAAACATTCATCTCCTTACCTGTACAGTTCCAGTGCAAAAACTGATTGGAGCAGACTGATCAGAGTAAACCACAGTGGAGTAAACATGCAAAGCTTTGCAGACAGTCTGAGACGAGAGATTACTACCTTCTTGTTGTTTTCGCTGCATGTGCATGAACAAACAACTGAAAACGCGAATTATATTTCTTGGAACCTTTACTACTCCCAGTGATTCACAGGAGAAAAGTGTACTAAGTGATTGTAGTTAAATGGTTAGAAAAATAGAAAGAAAAGTGCAGAATCGAACCGCACACATGAATGCTTTAATCACGGATGGGGAAACCCATCCCAAACCGGTACACGTGTTCCGCGCGCTAGTTGTCAAAGACGTTCGCACTTTCTGCGCAGGGTTTCTGCTACACCCACCATGAAAGAGCGACTACTTGGATTTCATACAGTAAACATTGTACCAAAATGACCTAAAATTTTATCACTTTAATCTACAAATATAAATAGTGCTTCATTCTTCAAAATTTGACCTCAACCTTTTTACTAGTATTTGATTCTTCATAATAGACTGGCTTCATCCATACTAGGGTAAAATGTGCTAGCCACAACCCTCACAGTATCGGCTGCAAAAGGCAATTGCCGCCGAAGATAAAATTATGGACGGCAATTTATTGCCGCCAATGAATTTTTGTTGCCACTGTGCTAACTAGTGAGCATTTTGTGAACAAATAGACACGTAGTCATTTAGAATTCAAAATTCTTAACGTTTCTTCTTGCGATTGTTTGTAAGATAGGTTTTATTGCAATTTTAACTTTTACCTGCGTTCTCGTGCGCGTAAAATTGCCGCCGCAGTGCCGCCGAATTTGGAAATATCGACGGCAATATTTTGCCTACAAGAATTTATCAAAATTGCGAGGGCTGTAGCCACAGACTTCCATGTGAGCTCCTTCGAAATATGTAGCCTCATGTTCCCACATACAAGACAACATCAATGATTATATCTCATCGTAGCCGGAACTATTAGAGGTTCTACATAGCCTCCTCCTCAACGAGTACACACATAACAACACTCCAATGAAAATGGAAATACCACAGACGACAATCGCTGGTATGAGCACTTGATCTTTAATCCTCGCGTGCACAGGTTTATTTAATGGAATCAAATTTGTAGCATTAATCATATAACCTAGAGCCCAACCAAGAGAATTGTCATGGACCTAATAAGACAACAAGATTTTAGAAAACTTACACAAGCAAAACTTTCGTTTATATCACGAACAACAATAACAACTCACTTTTGCTTCGAAAAATATTTTCCACGTGCCATTGTTAAATCCATAGCCGTGCGTTAGTAGGGAATATATATAATGTGCAGCAAAGCAAATTGGTACTTTATCGACCAAAGTGTGCACATAATTGATCTACAATTGAAAATAAACTTACGATTTAGCAAACAAGCAAGCAAGCTAACAAACAAACAAACAAACAACGGGTGCGTTCCTGAAAACCCTGTTTCGTGAAAAAACTTTAGAGTTGTTTACCTCTACGCTTTTCTTGCTACAATAAGAGAGATACGCAGATTTAAATTCTTCCCTTGTGGGATTGCTTGAGACAGCCAAATTTTTTGCAACATAGCTAAACCCTGAAAATGCCTATATTGAAACGAAGAAATCGGTAACTTGTAAAGCGCGCTTGAGCTTCGGGAAACCGCGCTATATAAATTTATTAAATTATTATAATATTATTATTAATAGCGTACTCTGCGCCCAAGTCAGTCTCAAAACGTACTATTGTTCGACAATCTGTACATTATAAACTGGCAATGAACTTACGCGAAAAGTGCCTGAAACTGGAGGCTGAGTTTCGTTGGAAAAAGGTTCAGCATTAGGACATGTAGAGCGAAAATCAAACAACTTCAGGACATTCTCACTGCATTTTGACGCATTACTCACACCTTTGAAAGTGAACTGGGTACGGGAAGATACACGAGGATGACAGCTGCATGGACCACGAAATATACTTGAAGCTGACTGGTTAAAAACGATCCCATTTCGAGCACACGGATTGGCTATCGTAGCCGAATACTTTGCATTCTGATTGTACAAAATAAGTTACGTTTAATAAATAAGACTAGTGAATCAGTTCAGTACCAATTTTACATTTATATGGAATTTATCAAAACCTTGGCCAACTGTGCTAGAAATCTTCTGTGTACTTCATTCAGCCCATAACATAGATACGACTTTGTATAGAGTGGATAGTCCCTGCCATACAGCCTGAAGTCGCGCGTGGCTTGGGACGTATTCCTAGGGACAAAAGTGATCTGTGTTGATGCACCGCCTAGATCCAGTGCTCCTAAACTTCTCTGAACGTCTTCCTTTGAAAAAAAGAGCGATAACTTTTGTGAAAATATCTACCACCTATGTAGCTTATCTTGTCAAGAAAACTGGTCACAGACTGCTACTTCACTCATTTTTCATCATTCAAACTTACCTTTTGCTTATCCTGAAGAACTTTCTCGAAATAATTAACTGTGATCCAACCAAATGATCCCTCATCTTCTCCAGAAATAATTTTTGCATTGCTTGAAGAAAAGTTGAAACCTGACTTGCTGAGAGCTTTGGTCACTGAGAACATGATTTTCTCTGAGATAGTCTTGTTCACTTTACTGTAAAAAACCCCCAAGTATTTCAAATAATACCGCAACAAAAATCATGAAAAAATTGAGATATTTACAGGCAGTTGATTGAGCTAAAGTAAACTTTAGTAACTGATGTTTTGAAACACTCACTGCAGTAATCTCATTCCAGCAGTAGCTCCAAGATACACAGGAGTGATATGAATTCTATCATGTGGAACATGTTTGGTTACATTTTTTATCAGCATTGTCACTGATAAACCAGCAGCACCAGGATTGTCAACAAAAGATGATATCCCTAAAAAACACAGTTAACCAGTAAGACGAAAAGGTATCAAAACATATCAATCTCTTTACAAAGAAAAATAAAATATTTAGGTTAGTCAGAGTAATATTCAAGATTTCTAGCTTTGCAAAATAGAGTGTCATGATGAATGATAATAATACCTCTTAAATTTTCTGCATTATAAATCTCATTGACTGGCACAGCAGTTCCTCTCAATCTCTTATTACCAGGCCATTTATACACATACACTGATGTATGAGACGAACCTGCATCAAATACCACTCCATACTGAAACAAGAAGTTATAGATCCCTTTCTCTGTTTGTTAACAACAGTATAATCATCAATAGGGTTTGAAAAATTTCAAAATATTCACACTCATATATCATATGGTATCTTTACTTCAAAATTGGTTTCGATCCTCGGATGAATCAATAGAAGGATAGTTAAAGCGACACCACCAAGGACAATAAATGCTGATATCAAAACAACCCTCAAAGCATTTCTACCATGACCATTTTCATATGAAGGTCCATCACCTTTACCTGTTTAATAGAATATAAGATACTATATTCAATATCAATGCAATTTCAAATGCCATGCACTTCCAAGGCAAACGATGATTATATAAACGGGTGAATTTACAATTTTGCAGCTCTTGATTCACCTTCATTATGTAGCATTCAAACATATCTTGTCACATCAGTTGCAAATGTCAACGACAATTTCCGGTTTTTCCACGAAATATGAAAATGACAAAAACTTGGATACACGTATATACTGTCATTTTTAATAATTATGAACTTCGTATAACCAGAGAGTACATCGAACCTAGTGGCTAACATATCATTTCAAAAGCTTCCGCAGCATTACCGGACCGCAGATATGCGCATTTTTTGAGATCTGGTTTAAACTATTTATAAAACAATTACAAGGTAAAAATAATAATTAAAATACATTATCAGGTGCTGGTAAATAAAATGCAAGTTTAAAATACCATGCAAAAATCGTAGAAAAGTCAGTATACACTTGATATACCTTGGTTTATCATGTTGGCCGTACTTCCTAGCAGACGAGCATGGGTCTCCATCTTGTCAAACGCCCGCAAACATGCTGCAGCGGCTATTATCATCATTATCATGACAATTGCAAAAGATGGAGAGAAAGTCTAATACGTACTGTCTTGGCGTTTTATCAGTTTATCTCACTCGTCCATGTTCTCGTGCTTGTGGGAGCTTGTGAATGTATAGAACCATTTTCCACTACGGCCGTTATACCCACACGGGCGGAGCGCACAGTTTTGAACATGCTTTGTTGTTGTCTGTCAGCGCTTGGTCTCGCGTGCACGCCAGGAAAGGTAAAAGTGCCGTAATTCAACTTTCTCCGCGCGTATGCGAGATCAAGAGCGGACACAACCGAGCATGTTCACTCATATCATATGTTTGCACCGATATCAACTGACAGGAAATTAACTATATTTTAAAGCCTAGTTAATACCGTTTTGTTTGCATAATTATTTGCAAAACTTCAAAAAGTTGTCTATAATATCTTCAAAAGTTTTCTTCATCACTTTACAAACTCTTTCCAAATCGTCTGCAACACTAATAAAGTTCATCTACTTACCTAAAATTTGCTTGAAGCGAAATTTAATATGTACACCTATGATCTTAACTAACATTGCTGATGTTCAATCGTGGCTTTTGCCTTGGTTACTCGAAAATGCAATTTTCATTTGGATACAAAAAACACAAGTGATGTTTATATTGAGCAAACGAGGTGGCGTCGTGTTTCCAAGGTTACTGGTAGATATTTCAAGCAACTTTGGAAGTTAGTGTTGGTAATGTCAAGAGTCACTCAGTGAGTCATATTCATGGGTTTTGAGGAGGTAACACGACCGTACAAATCCAGCAATTTACCAGGGTAAGCTCCATGACTGAGTATCATATCAATACGTGTTGTTGATTTATAAGAATACTAGTACAATAAGTATAAATTGTTATATATAACTCTAACTTCGCCCTCAAAAGAAAAGTTGACCAAAACGCTGAAAAATTTATAGAAATACTGAAGTTTGGTAAGATTTTTCATTTTTTGGTCAGGTACACTGGTTACTGCCCGAGATTGAGATTCAAATGTGGACGAACATATGGAGCGGATACAGATAAATTAACACGGGTACATTGATACGTTGACTTTTTTCATTCTACATCTTATATTGAAGCCACCTTTCAACCACGCGAATTTCGACTGACTTGTACTATTGAAATTACAGCTTCACACGAAAAATGAGAAGTTAAACCCTCTCAGAGAAGTCGACTTGACATCAACTAAACGTCAGTTACCTCCAGCTAGCGGTGACAATAAACTAACAGCAGACATGCTGCCCGGTTATACAGGTAATCTACATTAAACGTTGTTTGATTCGTATTTTGGACTTTGTAACGTAACAACATGACTCGACAACATGTTGTAGTGAGCATGCCATTCGTAATTGATAGAGCCCCGTTGCTAGAAGTTTTACCTCAGTGTGGTGTATCTAGCCAGAAGTTTGTAGGGTATTTTAATTCTAGACTGTACACATGGCAAACTTGTAAAATAAAACAAATAAAATAAAGTTTAGAAAGTTTTAGATTTTAAAATATACTCACAAGAAAGAGTGCATCTTCCAAAAAGAAATTGAAATGAAAGAGTTACGAAGTAAAGAAACTTTCACCTTTGGTGTCGTGTCTTTCTTTCGGTTTTATCATGAGGATCTCACTTATTCTAGTATTTCTTTAGGTTATGTTCCAATTCATACCCCAGGTTTCATATTTGGTTCTCGATACAAAGAGAGTACAGAGGAAGCGCTTGAAATGTTTCTTCAAAAGAATAAAAAAGAAAGATCATGTAAGAACGAGCTTGCTCGTACGGCTGCCTCAGCTCCAAGTCTCAGAAAACGTTGGAATTTCAAAGATCCAGCTATGTATCCAGATTATAACCCAACGTACGGCAAAAACTACCGCACAAGTGAGTTTGCATTTATCGTTAATAAATGTTTGTGCACTTCGATCATTATTATACCAATAAGAGCTAAAGGATCTGTCTACCTTTCAGCTGACAGAAAGGCGTTCACAGAACCTCCTGTACCAGGCTATACAGGTTTTATTCCAAACATCGAGACGTTTGGTTTAGGCCAGCGGTACAAGAAATGGACGGAGGAAGGCCTAGATGAATCTGTGAAATCCAGGTTAAGACAAGAATATTTTCTGAAGCAGCGAATTGATCTTTCAAGGTGAGAACTCAAACAACACATTTACATCCAAATCTATCAAAGATCTCAATCTTATACAATCTCATATCCTTTCTAGACCTGAATTCTCGGTTCCTGAGGGATTAAGACGTTCTAAAACCAATCCTAGTCTAGGAATGCTGTATAAGAAAGTTGGAATGCTACCTAAATACACTGGCTATATACCATGTTAGTAAAATAGACTTTTCCCATTTCCCTTGATTAAAAATATTAGAAATTGGCTTTCTCGGAACAAATCAGAGTTCGCGTTCGGTACCAATATTGCGACTAATCAGGGGCAAGTTGTTCGAAGCCCGTTTAGCTTAAACGGTGGATAAGTCAGAATTCAAAAACACTCTGACACGTTTTCTAAAACTTTCAAATCAAATCTTATTTAGTAAAACAATGAGTAAATACATAATTATTGTATTCAGTTAAAACACTTTCAATTTAGTTGTTCAAGGAGTAGATAAAGACGATTTCTATTTCGGACTTATTCACCGTTTAAGCTAAACGCGCTTCGAACAACCGGCCCCAGAACAATTGTTCGTATCAAGTTCGTGACTGTCCCGTTTTCGACGAGATCTGCTGCTCATTAATGTAAAGAAGTTTTCAAGAAACTATTTGACCGTGAAAATGCTAACACTTAATCTATTTTGCAGGTGCTCGCTTCCTCTTTGGTAACACATACGGCAATACAACACGGGAAGTTCCTGCGTGCGCAGACCCTCAAGGGTATGCCGCTGGCAAATATATCACTTTTCCGGTTGTATGATCTTGGAACAGGAAACACCAGCGGCAGCGCTGTTCCTGTGTCCTGGTTGTCCCATGCCAGACGATCGACTTGGACAGAGTTATGACAACTCTGTTAAACGCACAAAGATTTTTAATTGTCACTTAAGCTTTTGCTCTTAAAAACTTGCACGCTATACGATTATCTCTCTAAAAATGCATTCGACATGGCAAAATATGTATATAGGAGTGTGAATATGTATTTCGAGTGTAATAGTATTTAAATAAAATAGAGTGAGGTGGTTTGTATGTTTCGTCAGGGTAAGTCAGTGTCTCGATTTGTATATTAGAAAGTGGACACGAAGAATGGAAGTTTCGAAGCAGCACGTGGCTCCGACCACGCAGTAGGAAGAGAAAGTCATGTGCAGAATATCAATCTGCAGCTGATCACTCCGCAACCAGCCTGGTGGAATCCTATAGTGCCTTGTTGGTTTGTCTAGACAGTTGGAGAGAGAAGAGCACAAGGAATAGAAATTCAATAAAGTACTTGTCTCTCTATAAATAACTGCTCAGCTACACCGATAAAAAGCTACTGTACACAAGCCGTCTTGACTGAGAAACTACTATTATCCCCAGTACCCCTAATACGGCGAAGAGCACACTTTCTTTTTCCAAACTCCAATGACCAACGATTGAAGCTTTATTCTTTACTTCACGAGAAAATTAATAGTGCCATAAGAAAGTGAAAACTATAGAATTCAAAAATGTCAAGAATTTAAAAAACTTTAAAAATATAGAGCAGCTTATGAACAGCGGCATGTCATCATGGATTCTGCATGAGAACAATTGTAAAGTGGCTACTCATGATTTACGGATCAATCTTAAAATGTCAAAACGCAATTAACAGCAAATGATGAACACATTAGCAACCGTAGGATTTTGAGATTTGTCGCATAGTTAGGAGAATTAGAACCATACCAAGAACCTGTTAGAATCATTAAATAAACACGCGAAACCATCAACTGAAGTTTGCACAATTGCAGAGTCTATGAATATGATTCATCCAATATGATCAATAGAAAAGAGTCATTTTTCCGACAGCGAAGGATCTTACTCATCAATGATCACCGGCAATGGTATCAACAGTAATACATCGATGATAAACTACAATATAAACACAGGCTTGTTCAAGTTAGCTTGCATTTTCATTAGCAATCTGCTCTCTATAAACAAACTTTAATCACATTACATATAAATTTCATTCGCCTGTAGTGCAGGTAAAATTAGTTCACTGCACGTCATAGAAATAAAGTCCAAATTGACGCAGTGTAAAACGACGCCACAAAATTATGTATCGATAGCTTCACGCTAATCCTGAGTAATATCGCGCGTTGACACACCACTTCTACTAATATCCATACAACCAAATTGGCTATTAGTGCAAAGAACTGGATTAGAATTAAAAAAACCCTAAAACAACAAGCTGAATAAACTAGATACTTGGCACGGTATCCTGGCAATGCACGCTTCGAAATAATTCGAATCTTAGATGTGACCGCCAGTTCATGAATGCGGCGTCCTTTTGGGCGTGCATCGGTAAAAGCAGCAGACAGGGAACGGTGGATATATTGGGATTACTGCAGACTGTTGAGTGATTTGAATGCCGCATTTATTTGCGGCGTTTAGAACTTGCTTCTTTAAGGTGACCTTCAAGCGTGATCTCGCATTAACGTTGGCCCACTGGTCTGAACTTGGAAGTTTAGTCTGTTCGAAAACAAGACCAAAAGCAGCGTCAAGAAGATTTCTTGAATTGTCAAACAGACTTTTAGAAGGATTTTTCACTGCTCAACAAACCTTATTAGAACTGAGGCAATGTTCCTTAACCCTCAATAAGAAATTCACCAATGTTCCAATAAACCAATTAAAACAACTTCGAATTCTGACAATGTCAGACTTAACACTACCGCATGCAAAGGAGAGTAATCTTCTAAAGATTTCCTTACATCCACCTGAAATGAGTTTTTCAGGGGGGATTATGATCACAACTTCAATGCACTTGCACGCACGGTAAGCAGGAAGACCTACTTGAACACGGCTGGAGTTGAACTTTGCATCATCATCATAAAAGTTGCAAAAGATTACATAAGTTTATATGGAACTTCTCAAAGATTACATAAGTTACAAGTGATTAGCACGTGTAAACACAAATGTGGAAACTAGCTAGTAAGGCCTCTCGCAGCAATGAATTCGACATCTGACCAGGAATTCGATAAATGTTTCTCAAACCATTGGCGCAGTGTGCTCTTTCCGGATTGCAAAGTCAAATGTAAATCTAATACGAATTGCATCAACAACCAAATGGTCGATCGTCATGTTTGTTTGGACAAGTAATTTATTTTAATGCAGGTTCTTTTTCATCGTTTCGTCTGACCACATAGGCTTACTCTACCACCAGGAGATTTCAAGTACACTAGAAATCGGCCATGATGGGATGTCAAAAGTTTGATTTTAGAGTTGGGCGGAGACGGTGATTGTTTTTTTAGTGTTTTGAAACACATTAAAGCGCTTTTAGTAAGTTTTCTTTCCACACTTATAAGCAAATAGAGCGGCATGTTAGACTGACAGTTGCTCCAATCACGCCCTAATTGAGTCTTTAATTTAGTTTCTGCTTATTGACACTCTGGTGATGTTTAGTTAGGAGTCGGCATGAAGGCATAAACATAAACTGTTTTGTTTTGTTGTCTTTAAATATTACAATTAAGCACTGGAGAACTGTACATTTTAAACTGTCAGCTTTATTTGTTCAAGTGAAACAAAGCGACAAATATTGAACAAAGTATTATACACCCTAGACATGCGTGGAGGTCCATTGATATGTCTGACGCAGTAGTAGTATGGATTAGAGATTTAAGGGGCGTCTTTAAAGCATAGTTTGAAATGATTAGTGAACATATATGAATAGCATAGCGTTATTTTAATCTAACTCTGATCTCTCAATGTCCATGAGAAACTGGCAAACTGATGTATACATCGTGGAAAAGATTAGATATGGTGACGTCCTCAACCTCCTTATCACAATAAACCTGACCAGAACACTATGCAAAAACTTGAATGACTTATGTTTCTCACAAAATGATATAATTTTACTTCAGTTCCATGTCTTGTTTTAATGTTCGTTCAAGTCCGAAGATTGGCGGCTTTTTATGAGTACAGATGCATCAGTCAATAAAAGCAATTTACGCAAACGGCTTGAAATGCCGCCCTATCTATTTAGCACTTGAAAAACAGTTTTAGGGATTAGAATGATTAGCTTCGCCAGGTTGCAATGTCTGCAGGCATACCAAAGGAGATTGTGTAGCACATATTTAAAGGAAGTTCCACGGTGAGTAAATGAACCTAGCATGCTCAGCTTGAACGGCAAATGAATACATAAGGAAGAGAGATAGCACACCAAGCCAACTGCGAGAAAGTATCGCAGTGTCTGTGAGACAAAGCAAGTGAGCATCGTTCCAGACAAACAACAGTTGTTGCCGCCACAGCAAGGCATATACGGCTAGAATATGAGCGCGTTGAAGGTAAGCAAAACATTCTTAATCCCTGAGCTTTTCTAAACAAACAAACTGAGCGCGCTCTTTTGAATCATTTCCAAGTACATTGAGCGTTACTGGTTAGCTTAACCCCGCATTACTGTTTCACACAAAGAAACTTCTGACAACCTTATTGACCGAAAATAATGGATCTCTTTGTTCCCTTGAAGTTAAGTTCAAGTATCAGCGCGATTGAGCACTTAAAATGTTTCATTGCGTGATTGCTAGCGGTTACAAGTTTTACCATAAATGGATTAAAGTTTAGTACAGTTTAATATAAACGCGTGATGAACAGCACAGATTATTACACAGAAAAATATACAGTTGTATTAGTTCAAGTTTAATGATGATGAAAGATTTTCAAGTTCTGGTAAAGGTAAGGTTCCATGAAGAATTATGGAAAAGAACCGCCAAACCAACATCCATTCTGACCCAGTTTATTATAAGAATAATGAAGCCGATAAAAATCGCACGAAACATCAAGGAAGAGAGTAAAAGTAGTCATTTTTTGTATGATTACAGACTGTATTACTGATCCATTTCGTGATCAGCGCAATTCTCATCACATCAGCAACCAACGCAAATCCCAACAAGAAAACGGTATCCAGCTATCTGGGTTTCAAAAACATCAGAAGAAAACCACGTCATCTAGTTAATATCACTCCGTCAGGAAAACAAAAAGTCCAGCTATATTGTAAGACAGGGTTTTTGCTGGAGGTTCAGGATGATGGAAAAATTATTGGTACTAGGAACATTTCATCAAAGTACAGTAAGTAGAATTTACTCTCTTCAGTGAAAAGTCTACACACAAAACACTGCAAATTATGAGGCTACGCGCACACGGGCGTCGTTTTCAAGTGTTTCCAAACAAACGTTTTTGCCCCGTTTGTCGTTTTCACGCTTAGTTAACACTTTCGAAGGGAATATATTTTGAATATATTAAATTAAATGCAGTCTCTGTCCTAAATTGTTAGTGTTTGCATTCGTTTTCGCGTGAAAACACAATTGAAAACGCTCAAAAACGTTACCGTGTGCACACAGCCTGAGAATCACGATTCTATGTCTTGTCTCCATATCTGTTTTTCTATTTTATATCTCAATGAAGCTGTGATTGAAGTGCAAATATTTGGTGGCACTCTAAGACGATTCAAAGGAGTAGCCTCTGGAAGATATATTTCGCTCAATAGTCGAGGACGGTTGTCATCAACGGTACGGTAATGGTCAAAATAAAAATGAAAGTACTGAAAAATCTTAAGAACATTGCTTTTTTTTTCAGCGTAATTTTCACCAAAATATAAACACATTTTTCAATGAAATTGGTGAGGAAAACAAGTGGTCCAGTTACACATCAAGCAAACACAAACGAAAGTGCAGTTCGAAGAAAGCGTCAACGAGAGGAGAAGAATTATTTATTGCGATAAAAAAAAATGGCTCATTAAAGCGACCTTGTAAGACTGAGCCTGGAATGGATTCAACTTTCTTTTTAACGTTACCAAGAAAACGTGAAGCTTTGCTAGTTGAGAAGAACTCACTGGAACAGGGGACTTAATTTTCAGTGTTAGCACTATAAAGAATAATCAACTATTTGGATAAATGAATTGCTGTGGCTAATTATAAAATAACTGATGATAATACCATACCCTGTCAGGCTAGTACAACTACTACTGGTTGTACTACATTTTATAAAGTTTGGGTTACCCACCATTACGCGCAAGAAGGTATCATGGCAACTGGTGATGGCATGCAAATATTCAAGGACTTGTTTAAATCCAAAGGGGTACACTTAAAACAGGTTATATGCATTGCATGGCCACTGCATATAGTCCAGTTTTAATCTGCACGTCTACTGTCTCTGCATGCATTTGTAATTTGTAAAACAATCAGAAGCTTTCATTAATTGATTCTCCCCCCTGAAATAACAGTTGAACTTTGACTTGACTCCGTGAAAATATTTTGCATGGTTTCCTTACCTAAAAAAACTTGCGAAAATCTTGTTCAATCTTCAAGAAATACAGTTGTATTTACCCAAAACAGTATTTTCGACGCATGAAGAACAAATGAAAACTTTGGCAAGCCTAAACCACTCGAGTTTCTTCTTATACAAAATCGTTTGGCGAAATTTTATGAAAGGAGATGTAGTTTTACAAGATGGCTACCGATTTTGAATCGGAGGGACATTAAGGGACACGCGTGTACCACGTTAGTCTGCAACAGTTTGTAAACAAAGATTGTATTACAGTACTAGAAAA
>JAOBYK010504233.1:0-13076 GCA_025434845.1 Phenganax subtilis
AAGTTTCTGAGATTTTAGCAACAGTTTACCCGCTGCACTATCAAAATTACGGCTAATGAGTATTACTTATGCAAGATAGTTGCATTTGATTCTGTCTGTAGTGTACTTTTGCACCTTGGCAGTACACTGTACCACACCCGAGGATGCTGCACTACGCTTATCCAACCACTCTGCACACTACTAGAATGAGCTCATTATAATACGCTCTAAGCTCTTGATACTTCCGAAATCGAATGTAAAGGCTTTCAGCTGTGACTGTCGGCAATGTTCCAGTATATACATTGCACAGTGAGTAAATTTGTATTACAGTTCCCACGTAACATGTCCATGCATCCACGCATTACATAGAAGACTTCCACTGTTGACGGATGTTCGGCCAAGCAATAACAATTATTTTCTAATTGTAATATACAGTTTTGTGGAAACACCACGTAACTTTTATTTATGCAAAGCTTTCGGTCCGTAAGCCTGGACTGTCATCAGTGCCAAGCAGACTTTTTTCAATCACATGTTTCTTTTAAATTGTGATGAATCTTTTAATCTAATTGTGATTGCGAAAAGTCTGCTTTGCCCTGCAGACGGTCCGCATTTACAGACTAAAAGCTTTGCATAAATAAATTTTAGGTGGTATTTCTCCAAAATTGTATATTAGATTAGTTAATCACCATGCAAACAACTTGCAATCAACATGCAAACAACATTCACAGAACTTAATTATATTCTATGTTGATAACATGAACGGCACATATAAGAGTAGTTTTTAGTTCTCCAGTACCACAAAAAAGTAAACACATTTTTCTCATCACTCTATAGCCGCACGTTGTTCGATGTTTGTTTTTAACGAGTTGCTGCATAATGCTGTAATAAACAAATGTGGCAGGAAGAAATAGCAAAAATTTGCTATTTTGGACAGCAAGACCCCGCAGTTTTACAATCCATTGAAATGATATAAACATAACACCCAGCAATACATAGAAGTACTATACCATTACCATAACTTGGCTCCTATGGTGACTAGGTCGCCAATACTGCGATAAAATAAATGTAATACTTGATTACTACAAAACTTTATAGCACATTGTGCTTTGCCCAGTTAACAAAAGAATCAGGTTTTCCAGGGTAAATATCCTCAATATAAGACGAATGGCGAATGTTTGAAATGTACAATAACGACAATGATTTTGTACAATTTTTTTAAATTTAGAAAACGGCTTATGCAAAGAATATTTGAATGGCGCATCTCATGCTACTTGCCAAAATAACCTTGAAAGCATAGATTAAGTACTGACTCACAACGAACATAATTCGTATATACACTTTTGAAAGTTTATGCTAGGACTGAATGACTGACTGACTCGCTGGAGTATTCGCGCTATTTACCACAATACTTCAAAGTTTCGATAAGATTTTGCACTAAAAGCGGGAAAACTAAAAAGCTGCTTGTGCACAAAACACAACTAATCATTCCACTCACCTTTGAGAAAAGAATCTTGCATTTTCTTCCAACGTAATTTTTTACTTTCCTTGATAAAATTCAGCTTTTATTAAATAAATGTGTTCAGTGTTTGCGGCAAAACCTAAACAAAAATATCGAAGGAGTAGATTAAAAGCTAGATGCTGAGTTTTGTAATTGATTCATGTTGCATGGTCACTAATGCATCCAGGGATGAAGCAAAACTCACGCAGCGGGTCATAGAACGAAATAAAGAAGCTTTTCGCTTCTCATTATACAGCAAAAAGAAATTTTCATCTGTCTTAACTTAAACACAGTGCATGTGCGTGACAAAAACTAACGGTTAAAAAACTTTTCTAAAGTCTTTCCATTGTCATTAACGTTGTTGTTTTCCAAATATTTTACTTTGTTACTTTACGTTACAACTCGTTTTATTTGCGTGCAAATTGATTGAATCATTCATAGAAAAGAAGAATGAGTTTTACATTTCTACAATGGGAAGTTTTGTGCGACTAAAATCAATTATAGAGAATAAACGAACTTTATTTTTGCTACTAAAATTTTTAGAAATTTTAATTTTGACGTCAATGTGTTCGTGGCATTATGAACATCATCAAAAGCTATTAGTACAAGTGATTAGTAAACAGATGCAATAGGTGAATGTAAAAGAAATTTTTATTAACCTTTAAGAACTCTTAAAAATTTGGAAAAGAGCACGTTGTTTTGAAAAATATAAAACCCTTCTAGAGCAATAATTTGGAGCAAGACAATTAACAAGCGCTCCTGGAAAGTTTATGAATGGTTTGAGTATAAGCTGCATGACTTTGACAACTTTGCTGAGAAATATTTACAGCGACTAAAAGACATCAGCTCAGATAAAATTGAATTGATTGAGGTCAGTTGCTGCTGCGGAGAAACAGCAGTTTTTTGAACTTGTTGAATTATCCAAAGAAACGGATGCTTGTCGGCAGGTAAGAAAGGCTTGTGCAGTTTAGAAAAGCCTTGGATGACGTCAGTTTCTCGTCAGCCAGCCGCAAAAACTGCATGCCATATAAACTGACAACACCAGTCAAGCCCGTTCTCCACTACGCGAATTTTTTCGCGCGAAAAATAAATGCAGCAATGTGATTCGCTAGCAAAATAATTTGCCGCGAAAAAGTCGAAAATAAGCCAATCAGGTTGCCAGATTTCTTCTTCGCACGAACAATTCGCGTAGTGGAGAACGGGCTTTATTGCGCTTAGATGCAAACGAACGCAATTTTATAACTGTTTTGCTTTGACCTAACTGAAGCTAGTCTATCGGATCAATTCAATAGTTTCAAACTAAATTGCATCTCCTTTGAATCTAACCGTAACAGAGCTGCTACTCCAGATAGCTTGCCCAAAACAGTACTGAAGGAAATTGAAGGTTCCATAAAATTCCACTCTTTTGCTGTTTTATTATACATAATTTTAAGTGCCGACCTCTAGACGACAAATCCACTGCAATAGCAAGATGATGGAAGAATTGTTAAGTCGTTTGACTTGTTCTCAAGGCCGTTAAAGTTAACCCAAATTTCGAGGTTTCACGTTTGATATTTTTATATAATTTCCTAAAAGTTTTGTTACCTACCTTTACTTCCAAGCCTTGAGCTGTCTGAGTGTTAAGTATTCTCATCCGTGCTGACCTATCAGTGTTTTCGTCAGTTTATAATGTTTGAAATTCACTGAGAATAAGTTTTGCTTGATGTTATGGCAGGCTACAAATCCGCCTTGAATATAGGTTGTGCATATCTGGTCGTCTAGGCTTGCTTGTGCCTGTTTCAAAGGGAAAAACGGCCGGTTTTTGTGGACTTATTTAAAGCAGATAACTCTGTTACCGGGACTCAAATTTTGAAGCCAATATGGCGGAAAGAGATTCACTATTTGCACAGCAGTTCATGTCGTGACGTCACTAGTACCGATTGCGTAATAACGCGAAAACTGCTTTTAAGCGATGCGTTGCTCCAAGTCCAACGTTACGTTCATGAATGAGTAGAATTGAGTCTGTGAGTAAACAGATCTATTTAACAATGTATTTAAATTTTTATATACACCATTTTTAGACACATTTATTTATAAACGATAAATTGGTATTTGTCAATAGAAGATTTGCTTACAAATCGCGCTAGAGAACACATTGATTGTTATGTGGACGAAAGTGATTTGACTCGTAAGGTGACTCCGCGCTGACCATGCAGAGTTGATAATCAAAGACCTATCTTGGATTACAACATACACAACTACCTTTGTTAATCATGTTTTTCTATATAAAGAAAACTCTGCAAAGTACCCTATAAAATCCACAGTACTTTCGACCCACTATTGTGTACGAAGCATTGACCCAGACTGGAATCTTTGCAAATGGTGCGGAGAAGAAAGTTAGAAGATATTTATCAGTGCGAATGTATATTAAAAAGACTAAATTGTTTGCGGACTACTATGCTATGTTTATCTTATAACAACATAGTATGCAGTAACTGAGATCTATAAATTACAATAAGTATTGCAATAGGCGCGGATTTTAAGCCAAAGAGAAATTTTAACTGCGTATGGCAAACATTTTTACAGCTTTTGCGCGAATGCGGATGATGGGGAAGTTCTCTGCGCATAGCAAAGATTCCAGTCTGGCGACTGACTGGAAAATGTTGATGACAATTCCCAATTTTCGCAAATCGTTCGATCGCGCCGAGATCAGCCATGCGACAACGAGTCGAATCACTCTTGCCAACATTAATCAATATGTTGTGACTGTTGTCTAGAGCAGTTTATGAGCAAATCTTCTATTGACAAGAGAGATCTGTCGACTCACTTCCACGTATACACGAATACTCCACGAACTGTCCACGAATCATCAACGTATCGCTCAAAAGTAGTTTTCGCGTTATTACACAATCGGTACTAGTGACGTCACGACATGAACTGCTGTACAAATAGTGAATCCTATAGCGGAAATTGAAGCACGTTTTGTTAGTATGATCCAGGCCCCTGAGCGGAAAATCTGCCGAAAACACTGACAAACTTTGGTTTTCAGTTTTCGACGATTTTTTTGAGGAATTTTAAAAGAACTCAGAGTAATATGGACTACAGTTGCATTAATGTTAACTTTTCATTAATATTTGTCTTGCATTTAAACTTGATATCACTAGAAGTAGGAATTTTTATTTTCGTGACAAGCCCACGCAAAAAACACGCAAATTTATGCCTATAATTACCATGGTAACGAGCTTTTATAGGCCACCATCTCAAATCTGCAGGATTTAGAAACAGCGTGACAGCGCTCAAGTTTAAGTGAAAGGTTTCATTAATTAATCTCGCAGTAACTAAGACCAACTGACCTTTTGGCTAAGTGATTTTCCGAGCAGGAATTTTTTACTGGATTGTGTAAATTCACCAGTTGAACGACAATCGCCTTTGTTTATTCTCCTATCAACAAGGCTTCGGCTTCGAACAAAATCCTCGAAAACTCAAAAATGCTCAAGTACTGCTCACCTTTTAATCGCCCTCAGATTTAAAAAAGCACAGTAAGATCTTCTGTCTGGCACTCTCAGTGGAACTGTTACTCCAACTAAATCATCTCTCTATAGCACATTCATTGCATAAATCTTTTGATAGACCTACATCCATTTCAGTAAATATGCCTAAAAAGAAACTATATGCATACTAGAATGAACTGTTTAACTTTTTTTGATATACTTGAGCTTAGTTATTATTCCCTATCCATAATATATTAAGTCGTGCACAAAAAAGTACATTTAAAGAATACAAAGTGTTATTACATCGTACGCCTCTGTTCCGGCGATTTAACGCACTGTGGTTGGTTTATGAACGTTTTTAGCGATCTGTTACTTGTCCGTAGTTAACAGAAAGAGGAATAAAGTTTTTTTAACCAATTTAATATTTTTGGGATTAATAAGATTTCTACAATATTAGGAGACAAAAGGATGCGATATACTAGTACTTTTTGTTTTATTTGCGCAATTGCGTACCACGCTAGTAACCTCGTACATGATGCGTCTCTTCTTGTTGTCTTTTTCCTATAAAATTACCTGATGCCATTTAATAAACCATTTGTTAAACCTGCCAGAACTTTGTGAACAATTGCACTGAGCTATGGGCTCTGTTTGTACCAAAAAGATCAAGGAAATAAAAAGTTAAGAATCCCTGCAATCTCGTTAATGTTTTTAATCTACAACCATACAAGATTAGATTTGATTGTACAGTAATCATCAGGGCATCCTTTGGTAAATTTATAGTTTTAATGAAAATACCAAGACAAAATTTAGCATTGTTTACTTGTAATTCAAATTTAATCGCACAAAATTGAAAGATCCAAGTGAAAAAATGAAGTTACCCCAAAACAGGGCCGTAGCTAAGACGCGGTATGGGGGGGCTGCACCGCTCCCCCAATGTTGCCTCTATCGGCCAGGGCCGGATTAGCATTGTGCGGGGCCCCCGGCATTTTTTTATCGCGTGGCCCCTCTAGCCCACCCCCAATTCTCGACGCTTGAAGCTTTGTGATACCTCACCTATATCATGTAAGCGTTTTTTACTAGTTATTAAGTAAAAATTAGCCGAACGGAGTGAAACACAAAGAAATTGTATTTACAAGTTGTGAAGTGTGAACAAAATCTCTGGACTTCTGCCGGTACTGCCGCCCTTACAAAACTTTAGAGCATACAGGTCGCACTCTCCACGAACTCGCAATTTCGGTGCCCTGCAGTTCAAGAGCCCTGCGCTTCTGGACAACTTGTCGATCTTCTTTCCTGTGAGGAAAGAAATTGCACCGGACAGAAAATTGCGCAACCAGAAGCGCGGGGCCCCCGACATATGCCGGTTCTGCCATGGGGTTAATACGGGACTGCTATTGGCAAAATTCAACTAGCTGTCGGCAAAATATAGCACGGCCCGATTAATTGATAATGAAATCGAGATTCCTGGCCTATCTTCTGGTGCTCTTAGCCTTCAGGGTTTAGAAAACGGATAAAGAAGCCGGCAAAAGCCTCCGCTTTTCGGAGTAAATGCCATTTGATTTTGAAGCTAGAAATTAATTGGTCAACACCAAGATTTGATTGTCATGTTTACGCAAGGCAGAACATTTTCTTCGCTACGGGTTTTCCCAGTGGCAAACTTCTGCTGTTATTTTAATGAGGATAACAGCAATGTCGGTAGATACGTCTGGTATCAAGAAATTTTGGTGTAAAACAGCGACTTATAAAACCCCCAACTACGCCCTGGTCACGCCCTTCTGTGGACAAAATGATGTACGCACCCCCCTAGAGCAAAGACTCTCGCTACGGCCTTGCTTGCTCCAAGAGTTTTGTTCGATATTAGTTAACCCGTGTCAATGTCCACAATTACTGAGAAGTTTGGTAGCCAGACGGTTGATGTAATGATGACAGTTGTTATTTATGCAATGGTATTTTCCATGAGTATTCTCGTACTCATTACTCCATGCATTGATATCACTTGCCGAACAATTTGCTCACTCAGAATTTGGTGAAGTCCCAATTTATGATGCATTCCGAAGATGTCTGTCCCATAGCTGGCCATGGATAATATATCTACTTCCCCATTCATATATTTTTCCTCAAAACAGAATCAGGCTGTGTTTGAGTGCTAGCGTGCCAACTACTTCGCGCTTCTTTCTGCCACTAGAGCCACTACTAAGCGGCGTGCTTCCGTAGAAATAATCATTTTCGTTATCTTGAAGAAAGACATCAAAAGTTTCCACTCATAGTTAGGGAAGGGCATCAACAACGACCAGAGGCCGGTTGCTCGTACGCCGTTTAGCTTAAACGGTGGTGGATAAGTCAGAATCCAAAACATGCCAAGGCATCTTTTAAAAATTTCAAATTAAAAACCATGCAGTAAAACAATTGGCAAATACATAATGATTGCAGACTGTTAAAAAACTTTCAATTTCGCTGTTCAAGGAATACATAAATATCATTCTATTTTGAACTTATCCATCGTTTAATCTATAAACGCACTTGGAATAACCAGCCCCGGCACTTAAAAAAGTGCAGATAATGCACAAGAGCATTGGTAAACTTTTATGCTTTGGCAAATTCATTTGGAAAACTTTTGTTCAAATCATGATAAAAAACCCATAGAATTAATTTAAAATCTATTACAACGAAGTGTAATGTTTTAAAGTTTATAAGTTTACGGCATGCAAGTATATTTCCACACACTATGGACATGCAGGGGCAATCTAGGATCAAATTGCATGGTCATGCCTTTGAGTTTATGTTTGCCAAGTCTCCCCCACCGGTCAAAAAACGTCAACATTCGTCCGTAAAGAACAACGTTAACTTTGAGGGAAAAACGACCGTCATGGAGAATGACCTTGACATTCCTGGCGTGCACACGAAACCAAACGCAAACAGGCAACGACAAAACATGCATGTTGACTATCTTTTAGGCCATTTTTGGCCAAGTTTTGAAATGTCAAAAAACGTCCAAGTTTTGGCAAAAAGTAAGGCTATAGGCTTTACTTTTTGGCCATTTTTGGCCTGTTTTTAAAATGTTAAAAAACGTCCAATTTTTGACAAAAAGTAAAGGCTATAAGACATCGAAAATTATATCCAAGATACGAACATACACGACCTCATAAAAACTATTAAAAATAACTATACGTCATTCGGGAGAAATCAAATTGAAAAGTAAACCAAACTTTCATTCTACTCCACCTTCATAAAAGATTATAACCTAGAAGAATATCTGAATTCCATTAACCAAAGAACAATGTTCTCGAAATTTTGAATAAGCAACCACAGACTGGAGATTGAATTTGGTCGTTACAGACAAATACCTCGAGAAGAGAGATTTTGTAAATACTGCGACACATCTTCAGCTGAAGATGAGTTTCATTTTTCATTTGAATGCCAAAAATACGAAAATTTGCGAAACAGTTTGCACAGTCTCCTAATACAGTATTTTCTAATAGACCTCAGCAACGACTCAAGAAAAAAATTGTTGAGTAATATCATGTCCTTAGAGGACCCTGTGATAATGAACCTATTTTCTGACCATATCGCGGAATACTTTCGTATCAGAGACACCAGCCTTTGATTATTAAGCTCATGTTATATGATGCACCTGTTATATGCACTATTTGCACTTCCCTTTCTTTCTGTTCCTTTCAGCGGAAATTAACAAGCGACAGTTATAGGCTCGGGCTCACAGAGACAATATTTTTGTGATAACTATAGAAATTTTGCGTTAAGACTTGAAGGATTAACAAACATATTTTAGGGGATCCAGAACATCACTCAACACAGAACTGTTTCACTACGACATTGGCAGTTCTTCAGAACTTATTACGTCCCTGAAAAAATATTTTACTGTGATGACACAAACCTTGACAGAGTAAACCAAGCCTTATTGCACCCCATTTCAAAACTAAGGATTGTTTGCAAATATATCCGACGCCATCAAACGATTGTTGTGGACTCTTATTTGTACTTTCATGAGAAGAGTTTAGGAAAAATAAACTAAAAATGTTTTTATACAAGTCTAAAGTTGAAATTATGACTTTGTTTGGTGTTCTCAAACGGTATGATACCCAGCTGGCAACTGTTGCCACAATATGAAACATTGTGGCTTTGATCGGTAATTGAACTTATATTCTACAAAATACATGAGAAAAAACCGTCCACTTATTGAAAAATACTGAAACGCAACTATAAAGCTTTGGATACATCAACTTATGTCCCATGAAAAAAACACTTTTGCAAAGATTATCATTGCAGTAAGGATTTTTAATACGCCAAGAAATGAATCAAATATTGCCTTTACTTTTGGTCAAAAAATTGGACTTTATTTGACATTTCAAAAATGATCCTATGAAGGAAACAACAGGTATTTTAATTTCATTTTCACCTGTTATGGTGATCAATTCCCTTTTTGACGAGGAGATCATGTTAAGGGCAGAGTAAGTATAGGAAGCAACTTCGTTGCCTAATTGTTTTACTCAGTGTAAACTCTGCTATTTTTTGTGTTCTGTTTTCCTGACGGTTTAGATGGGTAAATCGTAATTTTGCTATCCAATTGTATATTGATACAAAGTTTTCTTTGCGAATTTCAGGTTTCAGACGAGCTTCTTACAATCATCCTGTTTATCCATCATTTCCAGGTGGGCAGAACTAAAAAGACGATGAAAAAAGTAGCCACATTATTGCACTTTTGGTTAAATTAATAAAGATTTTTGTGAAGGCTTATTATATTGTTTTTTGTTAAGAAGAACAGCATATGCCTGTTTGTTATCAGGGCCTGTTTCAGGGCCTTTGTTTTAAGGGCAGCAGAGGCAATGTTATTCCAAGTTCCACGCAATAATGCTTTGCCCAATGGCTTTAATTTTGATGAAAGAGAGGGCTGCCTTTTTGAGATGGCCATGTTACTTCGATTTACTAAAAATTTTGATAGAACTTTTAATAGAAGTGCAAACTGGGCGAAATATTGTCATATGAACATACTGGTTTTGACAAGTGGATAAATGAAAAGAAGCACTATCCTTACAACACGATCCTGGCTCTCGGATAATAACAGAACTTACAGAAGTTGGACACTGGTACAACGAAGTGAATGCATTTTTGGGTTTACTAGTAACGTTCCTTTCGGCTGATACGCTTGTATTTATTCACCGTACTTAATTAAGGGATACACTAGATAAACTACCAAACATTTGACAAAATAAAAATAACATTAGCACAGTATGTTTAAACTATTAACTCGTATGACTGTCCTTTGGACAAATAAAATTTTCCAAGAAGTAGTGCATAGCCAATCAGTAGGTTTAACTGCATTCATACAAGTACAAGAACTTGAGCATATCTTCATTGCCAAAATTGTATATCATACCGGCCTCCTTCTTAACAGCATGAGATGATGTATAATTGTTGAAAAACATTACTGCTACCATATAAGTAGTATAATACCCACCATCCAGCGGCGTAAGTGACTTCACACGTTGAGACCGGAAGGTGTCGTTCCGGCTGAGGTAACGTTACAAAGCGAGGTGACGTGCCGGGCAGGTGTGATACCGGTTCGAACCGCATTTCTTTTTGTAATAAATATTGAAGTCTTTGAGCACACAAGAAAGGAAAAAAGGGGGTAACACGAACACGAAATTGTACTGATTTTAGAGCAAAATATGCTTGGAAGCATGCATAAGTTAACACGCAGACACAGTTTTACGTCTGTAACAATATATTTGTAAAGTATAACAAAGAAGAATACGAATAAACAGTTCTTAAACATATTTTCCAGGTTGAACAGTCTCCATTAGCTTAGATCGTATGCAGGGCTTTTACAGACTAGTTCACAGCGCAAGAGAGGCGACGAAGAATCCCCTGCGTCAGCAGATTAGCTTGTGCACAGAGTTTTTATTCGGTGGCCTGAAGAACCGTGAAGCCAAGAGAATGTTTTTTTTGTTGTTGTTTTATTTCACATAAGCATTACATCCATTCTTTGGTCATCATGATCACTATCTGAAAAGTTTCCTTCATCTCTTGAAAGCCGTGCCAATAGAACCTTTCTTTTATCAACCGCTGCGGATAAAGCTTCATCCGCATCAAACGAGTCTTTGTTCACAAAAGCCTCCTTCGTTTGCTTGATCTTTCTGTGCACATTATCCTTTTTAAGTGCTTCCATCCAGCGTAATATATTCAGATAAACGTCCTGATATTCTTTCTGCAGATCTGAGATAATTTTTTTCAAAAGCTTTTTATACAGCTATTCTTTCTTCATTCCCATTCGTTTGCAACGCTCTTACTAGTTCTTCATATTATGGGCGAACTGACATTTTTGCGTTTTCAATCATGGTTGCCCACGGATCAATCTCTTCCTTAATTTCACCAACATCTTCAGAATTTTCATTGTTTTCATCATACGATGAGCTTGACATTTCTTCATCACGCTCTAGATCTTCCGTGTCAGATTGGTTGACTTAACTCCAACTTCTCACAATATTATTTGGCCGAAAAAGAATATTTTAAGGAAAGAATCGTTAAGCACAGCAAAATATGTTTCGTTGAAGGTAAGCATTTTCTTTTGTAAGAAGTAAGACTTGTAAAAAGTAAGACTTTTGGATAAAACGCGGATATGACTTTAAAATGCCTGAAAAGCGTATTTTATAGCCTATCCGTGTTTTACCCTTTTGGTTAAAACGCGGATATGACTTTTAAAATATGTTTTGTTGAAAAGTAAGTTATCCGTCCGTCCGTCCGTCCGTCCATCGCTCTCCGTCCATCCGTGCGTCCGTCGCTATAGATCCGTTCGTCCGTATCCGCGTTTTACCCTGACCCAATACTGTTTCCTCAAATTCAATTAAGTCGTCAATCCAGCTGTCAAATTTTTACAGTGATGACAGGTTGTTACTTGGCTTTTTCTTTGGTGTTGCACAGAAATCGCTGCCGGGCGGCTTTAAGTTGTCTGTTACTGAGTTATGTGCTTTATTTTCGTGTTTTCCACAGCTAGTTTTACCTGAACTATTTCCTCACTGTTTGCTATCACCTCTAGGGCATCATTCTCTGGTGACGAGGATTTTTTCTCAGTTTTTTTACTACATTCTGTGTCCCCGCTCGCAGGTTCGCTTTGCCCGCTGTCATCAACATTGACTGAGTCTGGTATCCGCTCGTTGGGTTGCAACGTTGTGTTAGCGTGTTTTTGCCCAGAGGTGGACTGTAGAAAGGTCTCAACCGTCTCTTCAATATCGTACAAATCGTTCGTCAAAATGTCCTCCCAATTATCCATTGCCAAAGTTCGACCTTCGTCTATTTTTTCGTACATCTCTTCGTGACATTCGCGCGCTAACTCAAAGTCTTTACGAATTTGTATGACCTCCTTTTCAATTCTCTTACCCATCTCAGCACCTTGCCCAACAAATTTGTGCACTCTAGTTATATATCGTGTGATCTTACCTCGAAGTTGTGCCCGCTTTTTCTTTAGATCACTATATTCCTTTGCGGGCTTGGATCCGTCATACTTAACTGAGTCCGATAGCGCTTTTTCCCTGTCGTTTCGTTCAAAGCGCTGTGGCTTTCGTCGTCGCTCATGACTTCACCCAACTAACCTGACTTGTTTGCCTGCTAGCTCGGCACCTCTTTAGTTTCAATCAATCTTCAGAACTTGCTTCCAATTGGGCAAAATCACACACAATACCGCGGAGATTTTCGTAATATATGATTAATTACAATACATTCTAAAGAAATGATCATACTCTGATTAGATATGATTATTGCGATGATTATAACTCAGGTCATTGTGACCCAATTTACGTTACCTGAAGAGTGGATCTCTACGGATTGAAGCCTTTCTTTTAGCTCTTTTAGCCTTCACTAAGTTTAAGCGGGTATCACAATCATGGCAAAAACTTCCTTAATTTCTCTTTTTCTAGCTCAATTCAAATTTATGTCAACACTCAAGCACTCTAAATCAATTTTGATTAATCAAAGGAGAATCAAGTTCATAAATCATCGGGATAGAACAATTGGTCTACTGTAGTACTATTATCGTACTGCCCGTCCACAAATATGGTACTAAGTCAACGCAATATAAGCTCTACAGGAATGCAGTAAATCGAGAAAGAAAAGTGACCAAA
>JAOBYK010504344.1:0-13074 GCA_025434845.1 Phenganax subtilis
AAATTTTTTTAAAACATAGTGAATAAGATCTCTCGCATAATCACGAGTTTTCCACTTGAGAAATACTGAATATTGCAATGAGTACCGAAAAACACTGTAGGGAAACTATGAGAGACAAAGTTCTATTTGCCAGGTAACAATAAAATGCGACAAAATAGTACATCATAATTTAATTATCGAGAAGCTCTACCAGTCAGCTGCACGTCGTCAGCTGTCACAATCTACAGATTTCTGCAGGACGTCCAATATACACATTGAAAAACAATGTAGAAGGCATACAAGAGTATACGCCATTTCATTTCCGGCAGAAAATCTATTTCAAGCCAAACCAAATAGAATTTATCCACACATTAAAAACTCAAATCTTCAACAGGCACTGTCAAAAATTTTCAGCCTGTGAAAATTTCGTTATGTATATTGCATCTGATGTGCTTATCAATTATAATCGTCAATCACCTTGCTCAGCGTTTGTTGATTTCTCATTGGCATCGCAAGTACTTTCGTTTGATTCTACTTGCACTTCATCAACACCAGTATCATCTTCTCCTTCAGCTTTTCCACTTTCATTTTCAGTTGCTTTATCTTCTTCCTCGTCTTCCTCGTCACTTCTCAAGTCAATATCGTCATCATCTGCATCGAGAAGCGCTGAGAACTTACTCTTTGCTGCCCAAACCTTAAAACAGACGATAATGGAGTCAAGTTGTTTATTATTGCAGGGAAAAAACAACCGAACTGTACTCAGTACTCACACGGTCAGGGGTGGAAAAAATATTTTATTTTCTGGGACCAGAAGAAAGTAAAAAAAATTCTGCAAGTGTT
Organism: Phenganax subtilis; assembly: GCA_025434845.1. NCBI lineage: Eukaryota > Metazoa > Cnidaria > Anthozoa > Malacalcyonacea > Clavulariidae > Phenganax > Phenganax subtilis. The sequence continues at coordinate 820 of JAOBYK010504344.1, forward strand.
TCACAGCTAATACGTAAGACCACGATAAGGGAGTAACACAACTGTGCTAGGCCCGCTAGTTTAGCTTGGCGTACTGCAATTATCAAACTGTCGCAAAAATGACTAGACTAAATAACATGATAAGTACAAGTAGTTTTGTGTGCAATTTTGGCAATACCATACTAAATCATTCACTAAACCCTGCATTTATGTCATTTTAAGACAATAACATTATGACATCAATCACATCATATAACTTTCTTTTTTTTTCCTTCTTCCTTTCTTTTTTTCCTTTTTCCTTTCTTTTTTTCCTTCTTCCTTTCTTTTTTCCTTCTTCCTTTCTTTTTTTCTTTCCTCCCTTTTTCTTTCTGCTGACTTAAAAACTTTCTGGGACCAATGGTTCCGTGGTCCGCTATATTTTCCACCCCTGCATGTGGTTAAACTTAGAGGGTATTAGTCGCTTCTCCGACATCCTCGTATACAAATCGTCTTTGATTACTAAAGTCTGGGCGTGGGGTGTTTCCTCTAGTACTAACTTCACTGCGGTAAACGAATATGCCCAAATGACTGGCTAACTACCGTAGTTAGCCATGATTCAAAATGGATGACAACATGAAAGCCTTACCTTCACTTCTGGCTCCTCGTACTTTTTAGGTTCGGCAGTCCTTTGTTCGCGCTTGCCACCTCGTCCCAGATTCTTTCCCCGACCTCGTCCTCTGTCGGACCTTGACCCACCACGACCTACGTCACTTTCACCACTGGACCGTTTTGCGCTGGATTGCGATTGACTGTCCAATAATAATAATCAGTTTTCCCAAGTGATATTGGTTATGGATTGCAATTTCAATGCAAAAACAACACGTATCAAAAAAGAAAGCTGGGTGCATACAACTGATAAAATTACGATGCATGCACAGTGCACAACTGCGAGAGGCGGATACATCGAGCATAACGATCTCTTACCCTTTCTCAAACCTCTTCTCGCCTTCTTCGCTACCCGTGGATTTAAACCGACGGCGAGCCACGCTTTTCCCCTCAGTGACTTCACGAGATTCATTCCCAGTACTCTCTTTTTCAAGACGAGCGACTATTTCCTTTTCTCTTGTCGCTGTATCTACAGGTTTCGCTCCACCAAATATGGATGACGTAGTATTTGTACCACTGGGTGGGTGGTCTTCTTTCGGTTTGGAACGAGGTTGAAGCTGTAGACGAGGCCGTTCCGTTGCTAAAACAACATGTACGGTAAAATCAGCGCAGTGTACACTTCGTGATTGTGCAGTGACTAATATGCATATACAACAAAACAAAATTAAATATTGGAAAAAACGTTTTCTTATAACTAAACTTAGGAGGTCGAATACGCCTGAGTATTCAGCTACAAGACTTTTGCTATACGCAGATTAGTAGTGGTCTTGTAGAAACAGTATATATACAAACTTACAAACTGATAAATACGCTGTACATCAAAGAATACTTACGAGGTGAATTTTGCTCCGTTGGCCTTGTTTCATTTTCGTCTCTATCACTTGGTCTAAAGAAAACGAAAATATCCTTCAAGTAGCCAAAACCTCAACTACGCATATGCAGTTAATATACTGGTAGTATGGCCAGAAGACAGACGGAAATTCTTCAAAAGCAATTAACGTTGAAAGGCATAATTGGGCAATAATGGCGTAAAACATTTCAAAGGTAAACTATTTACTCTCCCTACTACATGCAGCAAACCTTGGTCTGTCTCTTGCTTCTCTAGATGGCTTATCTTCTCTGCGATTGTCACTATCTCGATCTCGAATGTTTCGATTCCCATAGTCTCTTCTATCACTAGATCCACCAAATTCTCCATCCCTGTTACCAAAACCTCTAGCGGTATCATGGTCATCATAGCCCTTATCACCCAAATCTCGGTCCCTGTCACCATAGCCCCTGTCCCTATTAACGAACCCTCTATCCCCATCACCAAAACCTCTATCACCATACCCCCTATCACCAAAATTCCCTCGGTCCCTATCGCCAAAACCTTTATCACGATACCCTCTATCACCATGACTCCCTCGGTCCCTATCACCAAAGCCTCTATCACCATACCCCCTATCACCATAATTCCCTCGGTCCCTGTCGCCAAAGCCTCTATCACCATACCCCCTATCACCATAATTCCTTCGGTCCCTATCACCATAACCTCTATCACGGTCACCATATCCTCTATCATTAAACCCTCTGTCACCATAACCCCTGTCTCGATCACCAAACTCTCGATCACCAAAGCCCCGATCGCTGAACCCCCTATTACCATGTCCCTTATCACTAAACCCTCTATCGCTGTAGCCTCTGTCCCTATCACCAAAGCCCCTATCTCGATTACCATAGCCTCTATTACCATACTCTCTACGATCATCCCTATCACCAAAACCTGCTCGGTCACTAAATCTTCCACTATACCCCCTGTCTTCATCACGGCCACCATAACCCCCTCGTCTATCTTCATAACCACTTTTTTCACTTCCAAATTCCCTGCCACGATCACCACTACGGTATCCATCCCTCCCACTTCTGCCACCATATCCATTCCTATCCTCCAAGTCACCCTTCATATCCCCAGATGACCTCCACTCCCTGTCATCGTCTCGATCATCCCTGCTAGAGTCATTCCCAAACCCTCGTCTTTGATCTCGACCATTAACATCCCTTGTGTCTCTTGAAGGAAGAGGAGCACTTCGCGGAACCGCCCGCCAATCTCCATCAGATTCTGACAGTTGATCTCGATCCCTGCTATCTTTTTCTTTCTCTAAAATAGAGGTGCTAGTGAAATACACAATTGCACACATGAAAGCTTGTTTGTGACCGCAGGAAAGGGATTTTATTCTCCTATCCCTCCAATTACCACAGTAACCACAGTAACAAACAATGTACAATGAGCCCCCATCAAGCTGCTCAAGTATAGCAATTACTGTAAAACAGGTAATACAAATTAGAACAGTCTGCTTACCAGCACCTTGCGATTGTCCAGCTACATCAACTCGTATTCGCCTCCCTTTCAAAGTCTACAGCACAAAAATATTACTTTGCAAATAGATAAATACAACAACTGAATCATTTCAAATTTAAAAAGTGAATGCAATCAATTTTATTTTCATAAATGTATAATTAATTCTAATTGATTGAATAACTGCTTCTAAAGATGTACTTGTATTACACAATAATAGTCACTCTTTTCAAATATTATCTGTCTATGAATGTTGATCACCAAAAAGCAGCTACATTTCTACCTGATCATCCAAGGTTAAAGCTCTTAAAAACACATCAATGTCATCAAATTCTGCATATCCGAAACCTTTCAGTCTACCATTTTCTGATTCCCGAGGTAGACGAACATCTTTGACCTAACAACACAAACACAATCATGAAATAATTATACATTCTGGTGATGGTTCTTAAAAGATCACTCGCAGAAGAAATTTAAGTTAAGTAAATACCTGAACATCACGAAAGAAGTGAAAAATATCATCTTCCTCGACATCATAAGGCAAGTTACCAAGAAACGCTGTGTAAGGAGGTCCTTTAGGCAAAGCAGACAAATCAACAGCACCTGCTCTTGCTGCCCTAGGAGCAGTGGGTAAAACAATACGTTGCACTTCTTGAGGTTGAGCATAAGGGTCATTCCAGGAAGAACTTCCTAAAATAAACATACAATTCCCCAGCAATTAAGGCAGCAGACAACTACGTACATGCCAACGATGACACTGCAAGCCAAGTTGGTAAAAGATATTACACCAAAACACTTGAAGAGTTCTTGGATTATTTTGGTAACAATCATATGTTTCATAGACCAAACTAACTGCAGTGGTGTCACCTTCCATGCTAATAAGCTGCCTTGGTAACTCACCAGAACTAATAACATTCTTTTGTACCAAAAGACATAGGAATAACCAAATGTTCAGGTAAAGGACTTTTTTAAAATTGACTGGCCATGATTAACATAACTCAATCTTCAACCACATTACAACAAGTGGTATGCCAAATGAGAGACGGCCGCAATGGTATGATATTGATGCTAGTCATCAATCAAAATACAAAGCAGTACTACATACATCACATCTACGATCAACTTAAATTGACACAGGTTATAATATCACATGTGATAACTTAATTGTTCAATCAAAATAAAATGAAGAAAAAAATCTCAGAATTCACTAATGTACAATGACAAAGACGAGAGATACTGTGAAACAATGTACAGGAAAAGTACCATGAACAGGAAGGTCTTCACTCTCATCTGCCCAGCTTGTTGAGTTCGATTTTGCAGCATACACAACGCTGCTTCCACTGCCTTGGGCAGGATCATTCGACAAGAATGTCGTGAGAAGCATAGTTTTCCCTTTTTTTTTCCCTTTCTTTTTACCGCCTGAAGACATTTCAAAGCAAAGAAAGAATAAGTAGTTCAGAAATTATTGACTTGTTTCATGTGTGAACGTAAAATAGTTAAACATTGATTCCAATCAATCAAATACGTTCGTAAAAATTAAGTGAAAATTATTACCTGCGTCCGCCATGTTTAGAAACGTGCTGGAAAGTGATCTTCGGTGGTGACTCGGCACACGATCACTGGCTCTACGGAGAATTACGACAACAGCGCAATAAGCTCAGTGACGTCATCCATTCCATGCTTCAATCAGACGTCAATGCAGTAGTCACGTGGGCACTTTCTTGCACCACGGAGCTACCTCACAATGGCTCAACTTATATACACATGCTTCGCAAACGAATGTGAACTCACTGCAAAGTACTATAGACATAAACGGCCTGGCCATCCTTGCGCGAACTATTCAAATTTTCATTTTGACTTTTTGCGTGCGAATGCCCAGCAGTTGAAAAGTACGCAGTACACTAAATGGAACTGCATAGGTATGATATAAAGAATAGCTAAATTGAAATACAACTCAAATAAAACAATGCCAACTACAGCTTGATTCAGTACTTGGTTGGTACATGTTCAATGCTGATAGGACAGAGCCTTTGGTCTGCACTGAAGACATTTCTTTACAAACAAATAAATGAATTTATACTGTTTATAAATGATTTCGATCGCCCTTTCAAAGATACATGCAATTTGATTTCACAACCACTGTTTGCTGTATCACAACTGAAGAAACGATTATTTAAAGCAAAAAATAAAGTCAATGAAAAGGACTTTATGAAAACTAGTTTTTGCGGAATCATATAAATATTCAGAAAGCAAATAATTAGAACAACAAACTTAATTTTGATGGTAGTGATTAAAAGTCGCGTCCAATATTTGTAAATGCTTGGTCATATGGACTGCAAGGATGAATATAAACATGGGATGGGTGCCAGAAACATTAACTGAATCAAGGCTTCCGCAACTTTAATCAAGATGTTCGTGAAACTCCTCCTGTGCATGAGCGTGGCTTTGGCGAAGGTCATCAGTTGAAAAGCTAATTGAACTTTTCTACCAACGTTAGTTATCCAACTCACACACGCTATATCCAAAGCAACGTGTTTCGGACGGGCAGTACGATAATAGTACTAAAGTAGACTAATTGTTCTATCTCAATGATTTAACCTGATTCTTCTTTGATTAATCAAAATCGATTTAAAGTGATTGAGTCTTTCTTTAGAATGTATTGTAACTAATAATATATTACGAAAATCTCTGCGGTATTGTGTGTGATTTTGCCCAAATGGAAACACAACGTATATTTCAAATATGTGGCTCGAAGTACCTTCAAAATGGAAAGATCACGGAAAACCCTGTCGTTCAAAAGCTGGTTAGCCTTAGTCCTAGGTAAAAGTAAACTTTGAAGCCAAATTTTTAACCTCTTGTTTACTAACTTGACAAAATTTTTCCACAAAGTGTTCATTTGCGTGAAAAGAAGTCTTTATTTGCAAAGTTTTGAAACAAATGGCCATAAAAAATCGCACAAACCAAGCAGCTGGTTAAATTTTAATCCATGGTTAACGTTAAACCATCTTTGAACAGCCGGCCCCAAGTGCCCGTAATGTTACTCTGAAATGAACGGTCTCGTTTGCTCTAAACCTTGCACCAAGCTTAGAGATTGGGCGTTTGTGAACGGAATTGGACCAGTGTGTTGAGGGTGTCCATCAAGTTATCCGTCCGAAGAGGCAATTCCACTGATTAATTTATAAAGGAGCCTAAATTCATGTACATATCAGCATATATTCATATTTTGGAAGTATATGCACCCGTGGGGCTGTCATTTATCGCTGTTCTCAGCCGTCAGATTGATATGATTCTTTACGACATAATTGCTTTATAAGAAAGGAGTTGAATAATATTCACTGAAAAGCGTTTTTCGTACGTTGAAAACATTGGTGAGAATAATTTCCAAAAGCTTTTCGCAATAAATTGAACGATCGTCCAGATGTTATCGTCACATATGGTGCTCCTTTGATTGGCAACGTTAATGCAGACTTTGTGAAGTACTAGGGCCAGTGACCAGTGGGCCAGTGACCGCAAGCACACAGGTTCGTCTTGAAGAGTGATATCGTCCCAAAAATACCAAAAATGTTAGGCTATGCTCACATCTGTGGAGGAACCTACGTAGATAGTGGCGGTGATGTCCTGCAAGTCCATCATCTCCATGAAGGGCACCAGAAAGGAATAGCAAATAAGTTTGATAATGGCAACAGCATCAAAGCTGGCAGTGAAGTATGTTTGTGATCAAATATACTGAACACATTACTTACCGCTGTTACAAATTTTGTATTCGAAACAGCGAAAAATAAGTTATATTGCAGACCAATTTGAGTTAAGTATCTGTTTAATAAGATTCCGTATTACACCCATTTTCATCAAGTACTTCGAGCAGGCGACTTTATAGCTAAGCTACGTACCGCATAAAAAAACCGTCGTCGCTTGCAGCGAATTGTCAATTAAAATCTTGTGTTCCAAAGTAATAGATTCTTTTATTGTACAAACCCATATTGTGATATCTTGTTCTTGACGTACTAAGCTGTTGAAATAAGATTCTCTGGATCAACATTAACGTATGGACTGTCACCTGAATTCATTTTCCAAAGCAAATCACGTAACTGAGCAAACGTGGGTCTCTTTTCCGGGTCAATTTGCCAGCATTCCAGCATTATGGTATATCTGTAAGAACACATTGTCTTGTAGCCTCATGCAGGCGTGGGTCAAATGTTCCTCTTTTCATGTGCCGAACCTAATGCAAATGATCTAAAGTCTTTGCCCCAGCTCATTGGCATTAGGTTTGGCCAGCACCCTGGTTCTGCACATGAAAGGAGTGCCTCAGAGTCATAAAATGTTAAGATTTATGAGCAAAGACGTAAAATTTTATCACCTATATACTTACATGTCTTCCGTACAGTTGTTTGGTTTTTCCAATCTTTCACCGCTAAGCAGAAACTTTAACAAATCCCTATCTGAGATTGCTGGATAAGGAATATCCCCTATTTAAAATAAGACAGGAGAACAAAGAACCAATGTAAGATACGCAGATACAACGTCTTAGTAAGTTTGTCCATACACAAGTATAGTATATATCCAAGTGTTGATGATGTCGATGCTAAACAATCAATGAAACTATTTCTATGAAACGCATACCCAATGTACAGATTTCCCACAAAACAATTCCATAGGACCAACTATAAGAAGACAAAACAAATAGTCAGCAAAAAATGTCTCCTTCTCAGAATTTGAAGAAGGAAAATAATTCTTTATCAGTAAAGAATTTCAACATATCATCCATATGAGTTTTAAATGACTTACATATCACTGGCGCTGGAATAGATCCTTTCGCGAATTGCTTCAATGGACAACCATCGCAGTGGAATTTTCCCGCAGGTTGATTTAACATACACCCCTTCTTTGGACAAACCAAAATCTGAGATTTTTAATTTATAATCTTTACCAATGAGAATATTTCTCGCCGCAAGATCGCGATGAACTATTCCTCGTCCAGCAACATATGCCTAGTTGGTGAAGCAAAAAACGCATATATAGTAATTGTTTGGCGAGTTTTATGACAATCTACAAGGACGAAATCCATGCAGACAGATCTGCCATGATGATCAAAATTGAAGCATCAGTGTATCTATAACTGTGGTAAAATAGATTTCTATAAATACACAATTTACCATTCCGTTTGCAATTTGAAGAGCAAATGACTCCAAGTATGTACATGTTTCGACCAAGCTTTGTGGTTCAGAGTACTTGTTGTTCATCACTTTTCCCAAAAAAAACCCAAATTATTTCATACAATATTAATACACATTGTGGTTATGAATACGCCGCGGCTAGAAATAAAAAATTTCAAACCTGATAAATCGTTTTCTTCTTTTTCTAGGATCTTTGGATTCAACGGTTCATGTTTCATTGCAGGATGCTAGAAATTTTATTAAATAATTTATAGATCTTGTTTAAAACTGTAATGATACAGAGAGATATGGTGACTCTCCTATTTACGTTACTGAAATTTCGTCGGGTACTGAATTTTTTAATCTGAGTTTAACTTCAGTACGGTAAATAGAAAACCTTAAATGCATGCACATTTTACCTGAACAATTAAATGACTTTCAGTTAAAATAGACTTTTCTGCAGCGGGACATTTTTCTACGTCATCTCTACCAAGCAACTACATAAAAAAAGTTTAGAGTCGATATTTATAAAGAAAGTTCTTCGTTCTGTACGATTATGTCAAGTATAAAACCTATCAATTTGCAAGATGTTTAGGAGTAAACCTTGCTTTTTGCAGTTCGTAGATAAGTCAAGAGATTTCCGCACGGAGCATACTCCATTATCAGACAAATTGGTAAAGTTACAGTACAACATCCAAACATTTGAATGACATTTTCATGATCTCCAATTCTTTTCATAAGTTCAATTTCCGCGATGAAATCTTCTACAGACTTATCTGTGACAGGTTCTGAAAGATAGAATAATTGGATGCACTTGTAAGCTCGCTGAAATTGTCTTGATCATGACAAGTAGCCCCGTGCAATAACCTGGGACTGCACGCAAGCAAAACAAAAAGTAGAAGCTGATAATTGTGAAACCTAGGTAGCTATACCGCTTAACGTCTTCACAGCAACCAATGTCCATTCAGGTTCTGAAGTTATTCCAAGGGCTCGGGCGCGATGCACGTATCCAAAAGCACCTCTTCCTAAACATTCTTCAAACTTAATCTGCTCAGCATTGAATTCATAACCATCAGTAAGACCATGAGAGATCGCATCTTGGATTTCTTGTGGAACATAAATCACGTTCACTTCTTTCTCGTCAATTTCCACTTCATTCTCCTTCCACGATATTTTCTCATGGCCGTATCTTAAACAGAAAAACATATTTTCATTGATCATCTATAAGACTCTAGTCTTCCTTTGACTGCAAAAGATACCAACTACTGCATGTACGCACTTTTTCTTGAATTCAATGAAATTCAAGTTAAGATCTTAGTAACCTACCGTGTTTGGAGTGAACGACAATTTTCATAAATATTCGTGTTTGATGATGAAGGAGACATTGTAGATTCGTGCGCTCCTATGACATCCAATACCAAGTCCTTCTTTTTTTTCACTCTCCATGAAATTAGAGCAATGATTAATGCTACTGCAGCTAGCACAAATGATAAAGGAATAACAATTGCAAGGACGTTGACTTCGTTTTGGTCATTTCCACCGTGCTGCATCTCAGCGACTATATGATTGAAGAAAACAACCATTTTCGAAACGTAACGAGCTTTACACAGATTATAAAATTTATAAAACTGTAAGATTCAAGCCCTTTTATCAATTATTTTGACGTACTTATTATAATATAGAGTGAAATTACAAATTTGTATTTAGTATGCTGACGCTAGTACTTGTAAGTATATGGTACCTCTGCAAATCGTTCCATTCCCAACGTATCCAATATTACATTTACATTTAGCTGTTCCATCATAAACATTCATCGGCCAACAACTTGAATTTGCTGGGCAGCCTTGACCACATGGTTTTTGAACTACAATACGATCAAAAAACTTTTTATTAAGTCGCCAAAAATTGGCTGAACTTTAGCACTGCATCATTTAGTACATAACACATATAATGTATTTTCAGCGCACTTTTTTAGAGCGTGTATAAAAAAAAACGACTTACTTGAGAATATTTTGCGTTCTACTCTGTCATGCAGGCAATTTAGTCCATGATATGCTCGAACCTGAATGAACAAAAGACAACTACTTCAATAGATATTTATCACAAAATAAACTGTATCCTTTCTAACTTACCAATCACTGACCATGTTCCGATTTTAGAGAAGTTCAAACAACTAAGTTTTTACAAAAACAAACCTATAGCACAACACTTACTGAAACACGGTAATCCTGTTCTCCTGAAATGTTGTAAAACACGAAGTGGTAGAAACTCACCTAACAGATGAAAGGTGTAATTCAGACTTGTTTGGATTTAGTGATTTTAATATTGTAAAGCTGTAGAGCCGATACTATGTTCGTTGACTCCTTATGGCTACACAGATTTATTATATAACAGGCTTGGCTAGGTCTGAATACAGTGCTTCAAATGGATACAGAGATACAAAGTCAATATACCCTGTTCAGCGCATCGAACAGTAGTATGATATAAAGCAATTTTTTTCTCGCTCGTTTGATTGTAGTGTTTCAAATGGATGTATAGTGAGACCATTGAGTGAGACACTATAGACTAGCACCTAATCTGCCCCTGCTTGCCATTAATTTTTGGCTAGATTAGTTTGTACAAGGAAAAACAGTAGCCGAGCCTATTTGCGGGCTGACCTTTTCCCTCATTTCCTGACTACGAACGTTGTAAGCACTTATACCCGCTAAACTCCAGCAAAATACGTACTCCATCTCTTGCTAAAATATCGTTAGAAGATAAGTGTCTTCTAATTGGCCATTCTTCAAGTGTCGTTTGAAAAAATTCTACATCGTTGGGATCAATCCATGTTTGAGAGTTCCATGAAATATTTGCGGCATATAATGAGTCCCCAATGGAAAATATCTTTTTGGTAATCGATCCAGAATCCTCGAGAGAACCAGCGCTTGGTTTAGGCACTAGAAGAGCAGTAATTCATAATTAAGAAACAATGCATCAATTAACAGAAGCGAAACTGCTGCAAAAAACGACTGTTGTGCGTATCCGACATACAGTTTTGATACTTTCCTTCCATCTGAAAAACTTTTAGCTGTATATAGGCAATGGCTCTGACAACATTAATTATAGCTACGCCGTAGTGTCTGCAGAATTTGTTGAATCTGAACAATGTTAAAACTTGCATCGACTTACCAGGACAAGACGTAACACCATGTAAACATTCTACAATAGAGTAAGGATAAGAAAAGATTACCAGAATATCGCATACAAAAGAAAATAAGAAAATGAGAAAACTTCGTGACATACATTAAAAAATAATTTAGTAACAAAACGACAAAACGTTAGTCATTTTAAATAAAACTAAAACTGTAATTTGGTATCATCCCCGGTATGCACATATACCTGGAATATCAAAAGCGGTCGTTGTTTCAAAACTATTTGGACCAATAGCACCATCTACTTCAAACTGTAACAAAAATACACCCGTTGTTAGTCATAGCTACAATAAATCCAAAAATACAATAAATTAAATTTAAAAAATACGTCATAGAGACAAAAAACTATAACACGGATTATAATAATTATTACTTTGACAGAATATCTGCATCCAAAGTGAATAGATCTTTTTGGTTGTCCAAACTTCGAGTCACTCAGTAAATGCACTGATGAAACAGGCTGAAAATGTTCAAGACAATGAGAATTAAGGTTGGACTACTTGACCATCCTGTAGTCACACGTTTAATATTCAGATTGTGTACTTCAACTGATCATTAAGAAATATCCGAATGCTCATAGAATTTTTAATGATGTTTACTGAAAAATACTTATCCGAATGGCCAGTAATAGAAAAAGCTTAGCGTCTGCTAAAATTACTATAAAATTATACTTACCATCTTGGTTGTAAAAATACGCTGAAAGTTAGTGTCGTGATAATGCGCGCACATTTCATTAATTTTCTCGTTTTCATGTTTGACAAGTTTCACAGTAATTCGAACAAAAAGTGAGTCCGTGAGTTTATCGATACCTACATAAAAAAATGACTCGGTGAAACCTCAGAATCATCTCAAATTATACTTGTCTTGGAAATCTGAGAAAATTGTCAACAGTAGATCGTGCAAGATTAAAACAGATCAATCTACATCAATTCTAAAATTAAACTAATTT
>JAOBYK010504455.1:1777-13073 GCA_025434845.1 Phenganax subtilis
AAGGTAAATAAAGACATTAATAGCAGAATTTACACCCCATCCAGCTAAGACCCATGTGGTATATGCTGCTGGAGGAGGTGATTTTTTGTAATTCTCCTCCGAAGAATTGAGAATGTAGCTCATCGACACTGTCAAATAAGGTAAAATAGTCACGCCCATGACAACACAAACTACTGCAATTGTCAGAAGAAAATGGTTTTCATTTTTGAGGCGAATTTTTACCGTTCTGATAGTTGCCTCGCTCATATTATTTCTTTTTTGAAGCTCCTTATCTTGTTTACGTATTGATACGTAGGAAGCAATGTAAACACATAGCGTTAGGAGAAACGTCACCCACATAAATGCGACAGCAACCAAGTTTATCACAATTTCAGTCCGAGTCAAACGCAGGATGAGCACGTTTCCGAGTTCATTAAGTATAAAAAATAGTACTATTCCAACTGTCCAGTTGCGACATTTACCTGTAGTGATGTTCACACGATGCCATAATGAAAAAGCAACCGAACAAAATCGCTCTATCGCCAGACTTAGGTAGAGCGTAAACGCTATAAAAGTAGTCAGACTAAAAATTCTTGCTCCTATTTCGGCGCAAACGGCTAATGTGCCAGCGTTGCCAGTAACATCGGTAATATTGAGAAATAGTACACAAAACAGTAAATTGCAGGAGGCCAACAAATCAACGAGAGCAATATTGAATATAAACGATGAAGATGGGGATGAAAGAAGTTTTAAAGGATCTTTGATGTGTGCGATGATCAACAAAATGTTTCCAACAATGCCAATAGCAGTTATAGGAGATATCGTTTCCAAACGATACTTAGGAACCGTTAAAGCGGCTGTTGTGCTGTTATTCATGGTTCTGCTGCATGCGCTCGTCTGTATTCACTGTGAAAAATTCTTGATTGCATGTGTTTGCGAAAACCTCGTCTCAGTTTAATGCCACGCAATGTAAATATGTCAATCTAAACCAAATATTTACTTTTAAAGTTTTATGTTAACACTTTATTGCATAAATTTCTGCTTGTCACGGATGTCTTTCATATTTGCTGCTCTCCTTCGGCATAGTACAAAACATGGACTGAACTGGACAGTTGGACTGGCAAGTCTGATTGCAGCAACTTCATTCGAGCATTTTAAATTTTTTTATTCCAGTCTATAATATTTTAATAGTGCATGCATGGCACTCATAAAAAACAGGCATAATGTTTGTGAATATTTTGTTTTTTGTAATATGTATAAATTCTCTTGATTCTGTCGAGAGTATACCAGAGAGGGACAAGCTCGAGTAAACAATGAGTTTAGTAAGGTTCACTTTCATGCAATTTACAGTACTTGCACAAAAACTTGCCTGTCTTTTGCCAAGTCTTTGCAGATACTGCAACAGTTCAGCTGACACTTGATTACGATTCACCGGCAGCACATATAGCTATTATCTTAGTGCATCAGTTTAAGGACATGTTCTGTACGATCTGGGATGCATGTAATGCATGATTCATTGCCTGAAGCAGGAGAGCGAACCGTTTCAGGAACAGATCTAATAATAACGCGCACTTGTTTTCAACTAGGAATTAGAGAGTCCTGAATAGTTGTTCCCAAAGCAGTAAAATCTTTTCACAAATCGAGGTAATTTGGTGTTAAAATTTAAGATACGCAATCACATACTTTGTATTTCATTTTATAATGCTGAATGGATATCGAATAGACAAACTTTTTCTAGTAACTGGCATGTTTTCTTCAATAAAAATCGCACCGAGTCACAGCCATGCACATGTGTTAGCCAAGTTCCAAACGTGTTGATATACATGTATACTAGTTCAAACTGTATAAGGGTGTCGGGCAATTCAGTGAAATACACTGGCAGTCAAAAAGAACTGCTCAAATTAGTATTTGTCTCGCAAGTGCATGATATTTGGCTTGCAATCTTAGATTAGAGATTATGGGGAAAATAAAGTTGTGTGACAACTGTCCGGCAATTGTACCCCATACTTATGTTCAACATAAGCAAGATAGTGAGATTGTGAATTGTGTTCGAAGACTATCGTTATTCCTTGATTGAGAAGGCTTTATGCCACATTGAGAGGCAATATGCCACATGCCATACTTCTAGGGTCGTGAAGGACTGGTTTCCCGAGGAAGGAATTACAGTCATGGAATGGCCACTTCAATCATCTGACCTGAATCCCCTAGAAAATATGTGGGATCACGTCAAGACTATCGTCCAAGGGAAAAATCAGCGAAATGTACATGAACTGTGGGAAAGCGTGCAATCTGCTTGAAGAAGCTTCCCCAAAGACAAGCTAACACACATGATTGACAGCATACCACGCAGGTGTGAAGCCGTCCTAAAGGCTAGAGGCGGTCCTATGAAGCACTAAACAGTGGTGAGAGCGTATATTCTGTAAATAAACTATAAATGAAACAGGCAATTTTTGGTAGGCTTATAACATGTGGTATCAACAAAGTTTGAGCAGTTCTTTTTGACTGCCATGTACAAAGCAAGGAGAGATGCATTAAGTAGTTTATTTGTACTTTAGCATTCTAATGACATACACAGTAGTTTAAGATTCTGTGGTGCATTAGTAGTTAAAGCTTATATCGTGACAAATATCGTGCATTTATGTACTATAAATGGACGATAATTGCATCTCAAAATAGATAAAAGTAATCAACTTTTTATACAGTGTTTTTTAGTGCTTTATCTGGTCGCGAAATATCATTTAACTCTTTCATGTTTTGTATGTTTTAAATCACACGAAAACTACATATACACAATAATTACATAATTTTTAAAGCAATAATTGCTTTATATTGAAGTAAACATTGAAAAACTTAATCAAAATATAGCGGAAACACACAAAGAAAAATTTACCGAAGTTTGATGTATCCGGCATTTTGCCATACCGGAGGTCTGGACGTGTATAAATCAGGCCAATCAAAGTTGAGTGCAGAGTCAAACTGTATTGACTATCCACAAAAAAAATGTCCGTTTTTTACATGATAAACATATTCTAAATTAAATTTAAAGAGCGTTAACAAAACCTGTCATTCTTGTTCATATCAGGAGTCATGCCAAATAATGACTGTTACAACGTTCAAAGCAAAAATCACCTGCTTGCATTGAAATTATACCATTATTAACAATTTTTCTCGTTTTCAATTGACTATGACTAAGGGCTCTTTACATGAGCCGGGCTATAGCCAGATTATATACGGACTGACTGGTCTCTTTCGTGTCTTTTTGCTTGTTCAAAGCTTGTGTAGAATAAGACTGGAATAACTTTCACAATGTACTCGGCCCAAGCCTGCCCCAAGGTTTATTCAAATATCCTTTTAGTGCCCAAGAAATGTTTTCGCGGCAAACTTGGTCCGGTTAACCGGGCTTGGCCGGCTCATGCAGTGAAGAACATCAAGATAATTTTTTAATTTCTTTTGCAAGGGGTACTTGGGAGAAAATACCACATGTAGTATTGTTTTCGTCGCGTCAGCAACCGATCTCACCGTCTCAAAGTTTCAAATTCGTAATATTTTTCCGAATATACTCTAAGTATTGTTTCGATAGGTTTTTTAAATAAGCCTAGCTCAGTCGTTAAATTGTTAATAGTAATGTTAAGAGGACATAGCACTTGCTCTCGAAGTATTAATGAAAAATCACATTTGCATGCGTTTGGCAAGATTTCATGCTCCTGCTTCGCACTCGAGGTTTATCAATATTTTGAAAATACGCGTGCTAGTTTTCATTAACAGACAAATTTGGCAAACACCTATTTATACTCAATTCACAATATTGTTCTAGATTTCAGAAGCAAGGAATTTGACCGAGGTAAATATCCCAGATGAGTGAATAACTCTTTTACACGACTCTAGTTACGTTTGTCCTTTTCTGCGCATTTGTAAACTAAAACAATAACGCTAGGCTAGGCATGTGAGTTATATATTGTTGTGAATTGGGTATCAACGAAGTAACCAAATTTAGCCAAATTTGTCTATAATTTTCGAACCAAGGAGTAAATGGGGTAAATTACTCTGACAAAAGCGTACGAATATTTTTGGGACTGAAAAGTCTCGCCATCTTGGGATATCGGGTTTTGGCGAATATTTAAGGGACTTTGGGATATTTTAAAGATTTTTTTGAATTTTCTGCGAAACTTTAAGAGATTTAGGGAATTTTTCAAAATTTTTTGAGATTTTTTGCGAAAACTTAAGGAATTTTAGGGTTTTTTGAGAGATGTTTTGGAATTTCTTGCGAGATGTACGAGGATGTGTCAGAGTAATTTACGCCTCGTTTCGAAGCGTGCTGGCACACACAACTATGAATAACACGACAACCCCTTCGGTAACTCAATTTTCGTCTTCTTTTGGAGTGATTAGGGATCTCAAACTCAACGATGCGACTGACATTTTAAAATTAACATTTTAATGAGTATCGAGATGCATGAACTATTTGCTTTACGATATCAAATACAATCTCTTCGCTTCCGTTGTATTTATACTGTAATTACGCCGAAAGATTAAACGATTTTGTTCGGCAGCTTATTCGTTATGGCATCGCGTCAGCATAACAGAACATAAATGTCGCTACTTGATTGTTAGAAAATGCAGGTGATATTTTTCCTGACGAATGCATGCATAGTGTGTACATTGCTTTTTATTCATGAACGCGGAGACACTCAAGATCAGGAACTTAAAAGAAGAAATGATATGAATGAGGCAAGAATCAGAACGATAAAAATTCCCTTCAAAATGAAAATAATTTTTTCACTCTATGCATTCTGAATCTGTGACAGCAGGATAAGATTTATAATGAATTTCCTGATGACAAAATTCTTTATGGTAAAATTTCTGATCAGTAAGTTGTTCGTGATAATATCGTTGATGATTAAGTTCCTAGTGATGTCATTTCTAGATTCTGATGATAAGTTTGCGATGATGAAATTCTTAGTAGTAAGGTTTGTTTCACGATCTAATTTTTGTGTTATGTCTGATCATATCTATATATACTTTCGGTTCAAGATATTAAACTTCCGTTTATGTTTTGTATTAGCTTGCTTCACAATAACGATGCACTGGCTTATGAACTTTAATGCATAAGTTTTGAAACGTAACCTGAAACGCACAGTGGAAATAAATAATGGTAATTGCACTAAGTGAAGTGCAATTTGTATAGGTGATAGTATGGTTTCGAGTGCAATTTGGAAAAAACAAGTGTATGTTTTTCCACATTACACGAGAAAGCATACTATTACTTATTATTAATAATATACATGAAAAAATTCAACGTGAAGGATAAACTCTCTGGTAAATGCACAATGCTTTGCGAAAAGGACATGTACGAAAAATAATTTTCTGAACTGAGTTTTTTTTTTCAGTTTATTGAAATGTTTTTTGAACAAATTTAAGAAGATTTTGAAATATTGCACTGAATTTCTTTTTTTGCCCTGAATTTCCTTTTTTTGCACTGTATTTCCTAAAAACTGCACTGCTCTTAGCCAGAATCGAGAAATTTTTTCATGTATGTTATTAGGTCTGAAATCAAACGCGTGTTTACAAATTCGCACGACCGCACAGCGCGAGTGCGATTTGTAATCACAATTTTATGTTCACTTTTATTAAATTTGATTGGCTAGTTGAGTGGTATTCCTTAATCTGATTGGTCGTTGAACACAGAGTGATGTCAACTTTCGCATCAGCAAAAAATTTGAAATCGCCCTGCTATGAGTGCAATTCGTGCTGAAACCACTCTGCTAAGAACCAATCAGATTCCAAGAAACACTACTGATTTCAAAATGAATATATTAAATACTGTAATCTGGCATCACCTGCTTACGTCGCTAGTTAGTAAGAAGCGTTTTAGACAAATACATAGAACGTTACCGGTCGCATGAATGTTTTTGATATAACAGAAGGCATACACGCAACTTGCAGAAAAATGAGCAACACAACTACTCAGTTGAAAATGTTACCTCCGTACATCTTTGGGTTAATTCTCCCGGTAACAGCTACTGGCATTGTTGGAAATATTTTGCTTCTCCTCGCACACATGAAAGATCCTTTGAAACTTCTCACGTTCCCATCTTCACCGTTTATTTGCAATATTGCTCTCGTTGATTTGCTGGTCTCGTGCAATATACTGTTTTTACAGTTGACCGATATATTTTTGAATCTTTCTGACGGCGACTGGAAAACGTTTTCACTAAGCGCCGATATTGGAGACAGCCTATTAAACATGGCTTTTTCTATTTTGTTCACATCATACTTGAGTCTGGCTACTGAGAGATTTTGCTCCGTCGCTTTTCCATTATGGCACCGGGTCAAAATTACCAATCGTAAATGTCGCTGCTGGATGGTTGGAGTATCGCTTTTCTTCATCGTCTTGGGAGTTGGGGCAATTTTTTTAAATCGTTCTACAAGTACTAGAATAAAAGTAGATTTGGCTTTTCTTGCGTACATGTGGCTGACATTTTTCCTAACCCAATGTCTCTACGTTGCTTCTTACATATCAATACGCAAACAAGATAAGGAACTTCAAAGAAGAAACGATGCGAGTGCATCAACAACTAGGATGAGAAAACTTCGCCAGAAAAATGAGAATAAGTTTCTTGTAACAATCGCGATAGTCTCTTGTATTCTAGAAGTGACTATCTGTCCTTTTTTGACCACGTCGTTGAGTTATATCCTAAGCGGACCTGGAGAAAATTATATAATACATGCTCCGTCTTATTTTAACTGGATCTTAGGTGTGCTTGCTCTAAATTCTGCCATTAACGTATTTGTGTACCTTGCTCGCCTTCCTAAATATCGAATGACGTTTCGGAAACTTTATTGTAGCTGCTCCACGACGAAGTAGCATGCAATAAAGCAAGATGTTTTAGTCGTTTTATGGCAACAACAACAAATATATTCCAGATAAAAATTCCAGTACTGGTTCACGATGCATACAAACATTGAATAATTTACAGCTTTTCAAAGTTTAATAAAATATCAGAGCAATATTTGGCTAACAAAGTATTTATGGATTTGTCCTTCGTTGCTATGGTATAAAGAAATAAGTCGTTATTACTAAAGAATCGAAACGATGGGTTCATTTGACTACTTTTACTGAGAAAATTCGCTCTTAGATCAGAAGATTTTGTACTGCTGCACTGCATTAAATGATGTTGTTCATTACTGACCTCGTTTAGATTGCAAGTTTGAGATAGTCTTTCGTCATATAGAACATTATAATATCGACCAGTTCAGTTCAACGAGCAATCTATGAGCCGAAATTCTTGTAACGGCTTGGCGGTGTTTAACATCACTAACTTCAGAGATATATTTCTCAAATTCAATATGTTCCTTAAATTTTTTAAACGTTCTTAGGGGCGCAGGGAACTTGATAGGATTGGGGGGGGGCGACCGTCACGAGGCGCCACCACGGTTGGCGCTGAGCGAGAAAATTTTGAGAATTTTAAGGCTCTAAACCGCCTGAAATGACCGTTTTCAAGCACTTTTGCATTACAGAAACCTCATTTTTAAACTACTATAAGGCCCCCCCAACAAGTAATATTGCGGGGCCCGCAGCCCCCGCCCTTCCGTTTCCTACGCTCCTGAACGTTCTTACTTGATTTCCTCCTCGTTGAATCTGATCTTTGCAGTAATAAATAAAGTTCTGTTTAACTTAGTTTTTAAGCGATGGAATTTGCTTTTACATTGGTATGAAATCATGCAGTGTACCGTTAAATTGCAATAAAAGTAATATTTTATGATACGACGTTTTTTCATCAAAAACAAGCAAAATAAACACCGTATATAGTTTGAAATAGGCACATGTATATATGCAGTATACACGCCGTACACGATTCATCATTTTATCTCTCAAATGTTCATGTCTTACAATTTTGTAGAGAAATCATTTCGAACATGTTCGTGAAATTTATCAATTGCCTGAAGCTGTTTCGAACCCAGTAAAGTTTGTTCTCTTCTGGATTTCAGAATATCAATTGCTTTTGCTGGAGTTAGTTTGTACATCTAGAAAATACAAAAAGGTACACTTTGAGATAACACATTGTATAGCCATTATTTGTAGAATGTAGAAAGCATTTTCGTTGTTTCTATACAGTTATACTGTAGAAACACGCGCGCGCAAAGTTGTGAGAACGAACTTTCCATGCAGAAAATAAATCTACCAAAATGACTGGCTAGCAATATATTTCGCCGCGGAGCGAACCAATCACGTTGCTAGATTTATTTTCCGAACGGAGAATTCTGCCTAGTGGAAAACGGGCTTTAGTGGGAAAAAAAGGCATGGAACTACAAATAGGCCGGAACACTAATTCCTATAGTCAAGTCCTATAGCAGGCGGTCAAACTCTCCCTTTGCGATGGACCGCTCCCCCTGATTTCGAAACTCATTTTATTACGACGATATAATTTGCATTCCTAGTGCTTATTTTCCCTATCACTTTTCGCCAAGTTTGTTTTGTTTCTGCAATATTTTAGCATGCAGTTGATTATTTTTTGTTTTTGTTGATCATTAATTACTATCTTAGTATACTCTACGATGAAAAGGAATGAAAAACAGATAAGTACAAGGGTGAAAAGTATTGGTGTAAAAATTTTTTTAAAAAACTGTAAAAACGGACTGGCACTAGCTACAAAACAGGCTTCAATTTCCCCCCGAGTTAACATTTCAGTTTTGTATTCATTTCGATGGCCGTAGGTCGAATGTTTCCGCGGTATTTCAATTTCTACGTAAGTAGGACATTACTCTCTATATTTCCGTGAGCATTACATTGCACTACATACCTCTATTAAATAACATGCAACCAGAACAGCACTTCTTCCTCTGCCAGCTTTACAATGAACATAACAACTGGTATCAAGACTGTCAAATTGTCTGATGAATTCGACTCCTTTCTTGAGTTTCATAAGATCTGGCGCGTTGTTAAAGTCTGGGGTAGGCAAGCGCAGATACTGTATTCCGAGGTCTTTCCATTCCTATATCGACAAAGAGCAACCTGCCAATTGTAACTGTCCTTTATGCTATAAAAGGCAATCTAAACTTATGAAGAAAATCGACTGATACTCCCTTTAGGCACACTATCACTATCGACATTACCAAACAGTGGGAATGTTAGGAACGCAGCTTCAACTTTCTGTTTACCTCCGACTAAACTTATAGTAGAGCGTGCATCAAAAGTACAAGCTAATTGTTACAGGCATAGACGTTCCCGAATTGTGGAGATGGTGCTTAAAAGTAATATGGTCCGTGTAGAATGGGTAAGTTTTCCGTGTGCAAGACGAAAGATGACAATTTTTCTTGACAAGGATCCTTGGTAGAGTTAGTTTTTACGTTAGTCTTTCAGTAAGGCAACTTGCGCATGAATACGGCCGTCCAGGAAAACTTATCCGTCGTACACACGATTAAAATCAACTCGTCAAGGAACTTGTAAAGAAATGAATCGCTTGTCTACACGGAGCTAAAATCGACTTGCCGAAGTATAACAGAGTGTCGCATTGAAGAGGTGTCGTTGGTGGATAGGTGTCCGCATTAGAAAAATGCCCGCATTAGAGTGGTGTCCGCAACAAAGAGGTCAAGCCGCAGTATAATGAGGAACAGTAGTGCCACTTAAAGGTGCAACATGTCCTCGTATTTTTATGCAAAAATATGCGGTTTACTGGCTACCACCAGCCAGTTCAGCGTGGTTATTGGCCAGAACACGCACTTTACTGGCTGCGAAACATGCATATTGTGACATGTACGAGGACAAAACTTCAGAGATTCCGACTTAAGTGCCACTACTGTCCCTCCTTATATTGTGGTGTCCGTATTGATGAGATTCAAATCATGCGGCCGTATTATTACCTCGCTTGAATACATCAACAACTTTGTCTCGTACTCTTCATTTAGTGTGATAACCCCTCCAATGTTTTCATTCCTGACCAGCTAAAGTATAGGATGAGAAAAATTCCTGTCACAGTTCTGTACAGGGGGATAGAGAGCATTGGCAAATTTTGAAGCGCGTAGAACTTCAAGTGAAAAAGCCACAATGAGTACGCCAACGGGCCGTGGCTACAGTTGCCGAGTTGCTGCCATCAGTGATGGGTATTTATAATTATATTCAAAAACTTTGAGAAGACGGATCAAGGGGGGGGGGGGGCTCGTGCATACCCCTACTTCCTATGCCCCATCCCGAAGTATACTCTCATGAAACACTGCAAATGTTTTTTGTTTCTTTCAAACAAGCACTACATATTTATTGAAAAGTGAAAGCGCTCTACTGCATATACAGCAATTAAAGTGTTTGTGCATGAGGGGGGAGGGGGAGCATAAGCATAGTTTGTTTCATTAAATCTGAAACTATGAAGATCAGTGAGAATCCTCAGACTAAAAGCTAACAATGCTATTCATCATTAGTGGTGGGAGGGGAGGAAAAGTTACATCTTGGATTAAATTGACACCAGCTCGATGCTTTGGTAAAGTTTGTGGTTAAAAGGTTGCTGCAAGTACATCCTTTCCCCTCATCCATTTACCGATCTACTCCATTCGGTAGAGTGCCAAAGTAAATATTAATAGTTTCTTGAAAGAAGGGGGGGGGAAGGTAATGTCACCACCCTCCTATGGGATCTTGAAGCACTGACCCTCCATCCCAATGGAAAAGAAGGGCAGAGTCAAACAATGACCTTGAACATGAGTTTAGCATTTGTAGGGTTTGTAGCTAAAAATTCAATTATATTGTAGTAGACAGTCAGACATTAATTTTATAAACTGAAATCTAAACTCTACAACTCAACGATTCCCCCCCCCCCCACTCAAAACAAATGCTCCCAAGTATGTTATTGCTACTCACTGATGGTGTGATGATCCTCAATGGTAAAGCGCCAAGTACCACATTTTCATCAATTCTATTGTACCATTTCCTCTTATGACTCACTCCCACAGTAATAATATTCCACAACAAGGTTGGATAAAACAATAATCGAGCCAATTTTGGTGAAGTGATGCGGCTTTGTAGTTTTTGTAAGATATCATATTTTAAGTCGCCCATTGCGGTTGTCTATGAATACCCAATTCTGACAATTCATTCGTCCAGCTCCATCTACTGGAGTGAGGAAAGAGAGACCACTGTAGCTTTCCCACAATGCACCGCAACCTGTAGCAATGACAAATGGCTTGTTGGAGATAGTCAGCGGTTGTGTCGTCTTTTGTTCACTGGCTCGCTTCTCATGTTGTTCGTTGTGCTATTTTTAGCAAGTGCATTGCGTCACTTCATCACTGTCGAATACGTAATAAGAACAAAACCGAACACATGATGCCATTT